>JANAWD010000543.1:0-29159 GCA_027627245.1 Meripilus lineatus | reverse complement strand
CATTGGCAGCAGGAGCTGCGCGGGCTCGGGTGGCGGGCGCGACAGCTTGATTACCGAGAATCTGACCCTTGGCACCACCTCGGCGACTGGTAGTGCGGCGAATACCTTTGGGACGAGTGGCGATGATCTGTACGGTGGGTGGGGAGGAGAAAGGGGTGGCGTTGTCAGCGCCAGCAGATTGAGGTTAAGGGTGCGTTGAACTGACTTCGTCAAGAGTTTTGTCCATAGCGAATACGATACTTGAGAATGTTGAAACTACGAAGATGTTCTTGAGGGTTGCTGAACTGAAAGTGGACGAGGGGGAGAGGAAAGTCGAGAGGACTGCTGGTGGTTGGTGGCAAAAGTACAGCACGCGTCGACAAGCAAGACGCGACCCTTTTATGACTCCAGCGGAGTTGGTATTATTTTCTAATTGGGTATTGTCGGACTTTGAATGGCACCGTTTACAAAGCTTCTTTCACCGCCACAACAAATACTGATCCGCTCTCCCAAAATCAGGTCAACACGTTTCTGCAACCAGTCACCATCCCCTTGCCCACACTTACGATCATCTGCCCCATTGGGTAGGTAGAACAACCTGAACATTTAGACGAGGCATGTCTAGAGGCGGCAGAGGTGGAGGACGAGGAGGGCGGGGAGGGTTTGGTGGTCGTGGAGGATTTGGGTCCAGTAACCTCCCTCCAATGGGCCTCACGTTTGCCGATATTCAGAATCTATCAAGAGAAGCAACAGCCATGTATCCAGTGCGCTTGTCAATGACCTGAACCACTTGTTCCGATATCAATGAAACGTTCGCCGTAGTCCATGGATCCTCTCCCTGTGCTCACGGAGTACTCTGAAGAGGAAAAACAAATCTGCGACCTGCAACAAGGGTTCGCAGCGAGACTACGAAAATCTCAATACTATATCACCGAATCAACGAAATCAGCTGGTGAGCGAACGTTCTTATATTTAAGTTCGTTCAGAAAGATACAAAGCAATTTTCAAGGATAGAGTTGCCCAGGTATTCGGACAAATACCGCCCCTCGCTTGCGACGCAGCCTACGTTGAAACGCAAAGATCTACATCAAGCGTTCTTCCCCCAAGAGATTTTCGAGGGATACTTCAATCCCAAAAAGCGGAAAATTGGAGATAAGAAAGCTCAAAAGAAGCGACTTAATCTAGACGACGTGGTTGATGATGCCGAAGACAAGGTCTGCTTATGTTTGTTTCCAACTCTCTTATTCTTGTTAACATTCTCACAGGAAAAATCGGACGACGAAAGATCGGATGTAGGCTCACAAGCTGCTGAATCGGACTACGATGTCGACGAGGAATATGACAACGACTATGCAGAGAATTACTTCGACAATGGCGAAGGTGATGACAATGATGACCTTGGGGGTGGCGGCGGTGGTGATGAAGGGGGTGGTGAGTCTGATTTCGTTCTCGGCGAGGGATTCTCTAAGACTTTCTTTGCACAGGATACGACTACGACTAGCTTTTGCATTTATTTTTTCCCTGGCACTGCATCTCTTTCTTCGTGGATCAGAAATAAACCTTGTATTGTTTCAACTATTCGGCGACCTATGCGACGTTCATTATCAGTGCAAGTACGATTGTCCCCCACTTTTCATCGTCTACCTTTTCCGTCTTTCCGGGGATGATGGGATCCTGATCGTATCAATGTCCGTGTCTTCCCTTCCTCTCTTGCTCCTCCCTAGCGGTCAATGGCACGTACTAGATATGATTCGGACGACTTCAATCACTTCCACAACATCACAAATCTCACAAGATGACGAACCACGACGCTCATTTTCTGCTTGGTAGTAACTTTGCCGTTCTTGTCTTTCTCCACCTAAATAAAAATCAAATGAGGCAGGTGACAGGATCGAAGTCGAGGGTGCTTGTACAGACAAGGATGATTGCCTGGTCGTAAGTGCCGACCGGAATAAACATTGCACCTGGTCGGGCAAGCTGGTCCACGAGTTCTTGTGGCACAGTCCCAGAAGATGCACCGACATGAATAGCGTCTGTGGATCATTCAGGCTACAGAAACTATTGACGTTTGCGGTAAAAGAACGTACCATAGGGTGCTGCATAAGAAATACAAAGAGCGAACTTCGATATCCTCAGCTACGTGGTTTCAAGTAGCACTTACCTCCGTTTGGATAGCCTGGTGCACCGCAAGATTACCGCATCCGACCCAAGTTGGCCTGTTTACCTACCTAATCTTCCATCTGCGACCCTCACCTCGATTTCACCCTTCTCGAGGGCCCTTCCGAGCCCATCTCTCCGCAGGTTATCCTCAGAAAATGCGACAAGTTCGGGGATATGTTCCACCCCGATGACCTTGCCTGATTGTCCCACAGAATGTAAATCCCTTCTACTCGATAGAAGCCAGGTTATGCTTGGCGTACCTGATGGACCGACGAGATGCGCGAATACACCACATAGGTACCCCGAACCCGAGCCCACATCGAGGACCTTCGACCCGGGCTTCAAGTGATCCTTGAGCTCTTCCAGTGCGTGTGCATGCTTCGTCCACTTACGTGAGCTCACATGTTCAATTCACTTCAAACTCAGTTCGACTCACCATCACGGGTGCAGAAATGGTAGCATTGTGCCCAATAGACCTCAAACGCGTTGTAAGGCTCCTCTCCACCTGAGAGAAATGGTGAACTTACTGTGGACATTCCTCGTATGCCACTGATCTGTCGGTCTCCAAGACGTAATTCTTCCGGTCCACCTTCTTCATCGCCTATCGATTCGAGTACAAGGCTTTCGTTTCTTGCCTTGCTTTCGAGATATGAATGTTACTCACCTCCTCGACTTTGTCACTCCTGATGACCCTTTCCGCGACAAGCTCTTCAACTAATTCCTCGTTGGAACCAAAGGTATGTTTGCGCCAATACATAGTCTTGATTGCTAGTTAGAGCTTAGTTTTTAAGGATGTGTCACTAGTTCAAAGATAATGTTTCTGGGAGAGAATCTCGGTGTCGGGTTACCTTCAGGGGCGGATGGTTTTCCAAAGGAATCGATGTGGGGAAGCACAACGTATCAATGACATCATCGAGATTTTGAGCGCCTAAATACCTCTTTGGGAACACTCAACTCGAAAACGGTCTCCTCATGGGTCCTGATTCCAGTTGGACTGCTGCAACGTAGGCCCCACCAATTCGTTCATCGTAAATACGCATAGTTATGCAGTCATAATCAATCATAACAACGTGCTAGGCCTTCACTATCTCCTTCGTAGAATCCCAAAACTTGGTTTCACGGGTCCAAGCCTTGTCTTCCAGACTATCCAACCTCAGAAGAGACACAGAATCACCACTGCCTGACGGATCTGTAGATCTAACGACTTCCCAAAAACCCTTCGACTTTTCACTATCGAATACATCAAACCCAATACGTTTCAGGCTCGGTAATCGTTGGGCGATGGAGAGCGCACTCTGTTGGGCATCTGTAAGCTCTAGGCATTCTTGAACCGTTTCCAGATCGATACCCGCTGGCGCTCCTCGAGTTATCCATTCATGTTGTTCAGACTCCGACACCATGTCGAACCATACATATTGTAACGCTGATGGTCGCGAGAGAGCTTGAACCAATTGAGCCTAAGAAGAAGTAAGCGGACGTTCACCGCATCCTCACTGAACTAATTGAACTCACCAAGTATCCCCTTTTGAAATCCATGGGGCTGCCGACGAAGATCATTCGAAGGCGAAGGTGGGTCGTATGGAACCGGTTGAGGTTATCGATCAACCGCGTCAAGAAATCGACGCCATTGCCAGTGATGCACGCCTCGTCTCCCAATGAAAGCTCGACAGCTACCGGCGCGCAATCTTCCAGCACTTGAATTATATGATCTCTATCGCTATATTCCAAATCATACCCCATGTGAAGTTCGTGGACATGGCATGGTAGTCGTAGAATATAAAGCACCGTGGGTTTACCCTCCACATATCGGAGCTTCTTCCATTGGTTATCGAGTGATGATTGAGGAGGATTGTTTCGGGCCCGAAGGTCATCCTGTATGTCACTAACATCCCCACCTTCGTGATCGAGTACTAATCTGTTGACTTTGGGGAAGGCGTGCATGATCTCGGTTGTAGAAAACGTCGGCGGGCCGAAGAGACTGAGATTTAGTGAACAGACGAGGGGACATTGCAGGGATTTCATATTGTCGAGATCAAAACTCGCCAATGTGAGATGAGTAAGTGTGGAGCAGAATCTACGAAGGAGGGGAACGGGCGAAATGGTATGCCATGGCTTTGAAACGGGTATATTGCAAACTTCCAGGTGTGTAATTGAATGTGTTTCCATGGCCATGAGTAGCTTCAGTCCTTTGAGATCGAGATCGCCTGGGTCAAAACGTCTGAGTCTTGTGTGCGCTTTCAGGTTCTTTAGGGCGTTAAAAACCGATTGACCACCGACCTCAAGCAGGTCCTCGAGTGCGAATCCTTCGAATGTGAGCTCCTCGAGGTTGAGCGATCGTTGCACGATGCTAGCGATGTCATACGCAAGCTCTGCTGGTCCCGTATGAGATGAATATTCCGTATGCAGCTGACGAAGGGAACTGAAGCGAAGGGCACCGTGCGGCTCTGCGAGCATGAAACGACAGAACGAGGAGACCTGAGGTTGTAGGTCTAGACAGATCTTGCTCCGTCCGGGATCCAAGAGATGGGGAATGGAGGAGTGGTACAACGTCTTGCAGGTCTTCATTAATGACGAGATGTCGCTCCTCTCCTCCACATGCTCGATCACAACTGATAGAACATCGATATTGAGGCGTGGAAAGCCTGAGCCGTTGGGCATTTTGATAGATGACTGACAACAGGGATAAGGTTTCGATGAATTGTGGGGGATTAGTGGTCTGAGAGTAAGCGAGATAACTGACTCGGAGTTTGAATTCAACTGACTTCACTGCCAGTAAGGACAAGATGTTGGCGGAAACGTTTGGATTGTAAGAGCTCCCAAGTCTGTAAACTTGGAGCTTGAAGCTTGAAGGGAACAAGCCCTTGACGCCGGAAGCCGTTGTATTACCTGGATTGATGATGGCAATCTCTTGACTTGAGGGCAGGCCTCGACTCTTTCGACTTGATTCCGAACTCTTGAAAGCGAATCACCTCTTACATGTGAATAGGATTCAGAAGATCATTATTCATACAGTTCAAGTTATAGGAAGGATGGATTTTGGTCCATGACATGGTTTCCCTATACTAGCAATACCATTCAATCTTTCGTTGTATCCCAGAACTTAGCCTGACGGGTCAAACCTTCGTCTTCAAGACTATCCAGTCTCAATAGAGATACCGGATCACCACTTCCCACTACCTCTGTAGATCTGATGACGTCCCAAAACCCTCTCGATGTCTCACTTTTGAATATATCAAACCCAATACGCATCAACCTCGGTAATCTCTTCGCAACGGAAAGTGCTTCGTGTTCCGCGCCCATAGGTCCCAACCACCCTTGAGCGATTCCCTGGATGGCACCCCCATCCTGTCGTCGTCGAGTTATCCATTCATGCGTGCCAGACTCCATGTCAAACCACAGATATTGCAACCCCGATGGTCTTGAGATCGCCTCGACCACATGGCTCTATAAAAAGGTGAGCGATAATCCACCATATCCATTCGATCTGAACCAAGCTCACCAAGTACTCCTTAATATCCGAAGGGTCCCCAACAAAGTTCATTTCAAGGCGAAGGTGACTCGTATGGCACAGGCTGAGCTTGTCGATCAACGAAGTCAGGAAGTAGCTGCCAGTACGGTTGGTACCGTCCTCCACCGAAAGTTCAACCACTGTCGGTGTGCAATCTTCTAATACCTGGAGAATATGATGCCTGCTGCAATTCCCCATATCGTACTCCATACGAAGTTCGTGTACGTGGCACGGCAATCGGAGGATATAAAGTTCCGTCGGCTTACTCTGCACATATCGGAGATTCTTCTTCCAATGGCAAAGGGTTTCGTATGCTGCTTCATGGATTGTATTGTCGTCTCGAATTGAATCCATCATAAAGCTAACATATCCCACTGGTATATCGCGAACGAAAATCAATGTCTCGATGTTAGGGAAGGCGTGCATGAGTATCCATGTACTGAGCGTGGGTGGCCCAGAGATATCGAGTTTCAGCGTGCGGACGAGAGGGCATTGTATGGTATCGGCTTCCCAAAGGTCGAAATTCGTCAACTCAAGGTGAGTAATAGTGGAATGAAAGTTGCGAAGCATAGGGATGGGCGAGACAGAAAACTGCGGCTCGTCCAACGAGGGGGGGAAATAAGAGACCTCCAGGTCTGTGATGGAATTTGTTTCAATGATAAGAAGGAGATCCATCCCTCGGTTGCTAATTTCGCCTGCGCAGAAGCGTTTCAGCTTTGTATGCGGTTTCAGGTTCGACAGTGTATCCATAACTGCTTTTCCACCTGCATCGAGCAATTCTTCGAGGGAGTTATCTTTGAATGTGAGCTCCTGTAGATTGACCGACCGTTGTACGATGCTGGCGAGTTCATACGCGAGCTCCACTGGTCCCTCCAGAAATGAGTACGACATGTGTAACTGACGAAGGTGTCCAACACGCAGGGAATCTGGTGGTTCTGCGTACATGAATCTACAAAAAGAGGAGACTTGATTTTGTTGGCTCAAGTGGATTTTTCCACGCCTGGTGTCCAGGAGATGAGGGACGGCGAAACGATGGAACGTCTTGCAGGTCTTCATAAACGATGAGACGTCGATCCTCTCCTCGACGTGCTGTATTACAACGAACAACACATCAAAATTGAGGTGGGGGAGATCTAAGCCACGCGGCATCATTGTCGAACGAACAGGCTGTGACAAATAATGCGATATGAAGTATGAACAAATCAATCGGAATCATAGCTTTAACATATAGTGTATCAAGCTGGACTCACCTGTTTGACTCGGGCTTTTCTGCAATAGTACCTTGACGCTATGGGTTGCTGTGCTACCTCGACTTAACTTTCCGGCAAACCTCAGGCTCAGTCAACTGGTTGAGGGCAGGCCTCGACTTTTCGACAACAGGACGAAAACATCATACAAGTTTTGGACATCTGAGTACAATATATATAAAACAGGAGGGATATCGGCTCTCAAGCAGGACCCCGGTTTCTGTCCTTTAATCCTTCGTGGTATTCCAGAACCTTTCGCGCCGCGTGGAACCTTCGTCTGCTAGACTATCTAATCTCAGCAGAGACACAGATTCATCACTGCCCACTGGCTCCGCAGATCTAACAACGTCCCAAAAACCTCTCGCCTTCTCACTTTTGTATATATCGAAGCCAATACGTTTCAAGCTTGGCAGTCGTTTCGCAATGGAAAGCGCTTCACGTTCCGCATCCATAGGCTCCAGGTACTTTTGAACGATTCCTGGAATTACACTCCTATCCGGTGCCCGAACTATCCAGTCATGTGCACCGGACTCCATGTCGAACCATACATATTGCAATACCGATGGTTGTGAGAAGGCATGGACCACATAGCTCTGAGAAAGGTTGGACATGATTCACCGTATTGTCCAGATTAATTTGAGCTCACCAAGTATCGTTCGATATCCCAAGGGTCCCCAACAAGGGTCACTTGAAGGCGGAGATGGCTTGTCTTGAACGAGCGGAGCTTGTTAATGAACTCGGCCAGGGGGTAGATGTCTGTATAGCTCGTAGCATCATCCACTGAGAATTCAACCACGGTTGGTGTGGAATCCTCTAACACCCGGAGAACATGTCGCCTGGTGCAATTCACGAAATCGAACTTCATATGGAGTTCGTGAACATGACACGGTAACCGCAGGATATAGAGTTCCGTGGGTTTCCCCTCTACATATTTGAGGTTCTCCCAATAGACATCAAATAGCGATTCAGGGAGTGTATTGTTGCGTCGAAGTGCGTCATGTTCCCAAACGATATTTTCCATATCGCGTTCGAGTATGAATGTATCGACATTAGGGAAGGCGTGAATAAGTGTCATCGTAGGAAGAGTCGGTCGATCATAGAGTTCGAGCCTTAGCGTGCGAACGAGGGGGCATTGTATGGCATCTACGCCAGTAAGATCGAAATTCGTCAGGTCGAGATTGGTAACGCTGGAGTGAAATTTGCGAAGGATGGGAATGGGCGAGACAGAAGTCCACGGTGCATCCAATGAGAGAGGGAAATAAGATACCCCTAGATCCGTGATAGAGTTTGTTTCAATGAGACGGAGTAATTCCATCCCTCGGTCGTTGATCTCGCCTGTGCAAAACCGTTTGAGCTTTGTATGCGATTTAAGGTGGATCAGCGCGTTCAAAGCTGCTTGGCCACCTATGGTGAGCAATTCTTCGAGGGAATCGTCTTTGAATGTGAGCTCCTGTAAATTGACCGATCGTTGCACGATGTCGGCGAGTCCATACGCAAGCTCTACTGGACCCTCTCGAAATGAATACGTCGTATGTAGCTGACGAAGGGATCCAGCACGCAGGGGGCCTGATGTCTCTGCGGACATGAATCTGCAGAAAGAAGAGACTTGATTTTGTCGGCGTAAGTGGACCTTGCCGAGCCGGGGGTCCAGGAGATGATGAGCAGAGAAACGACGGAATGCCTTGCAGGTCTTCACAAACGACGAGACATCAATCCTCTCCTCTACGTGCTGTATGATAACCAACAAAACATCGAGATTGAGATGGGGGAGGTTTAAACCACTCGACATGTCGATGGAGAAGACTGCTTGACAGTGGATGAAACTTGGTGTTACCTGGGCTTAGCGTTACGGCAGCCCTCAGTGGGCTGATTGAGGGCAGGTCTCGCTTATGCGATAATGACTCGGATCCCAAGCAAGCAGATAATGATTTCGGGCCTAGAGTCCTAATATTACAAGTGACCAAGTCCTCCCAAATCGATGCGATCCTATCATGCTTAGGTTGATCAGGACTACTGTATCATTGACAAGGAAAAGGTAAAGGTAAAACTCACTCAGTATCATAGAGATGGGTCACTTCACCAACCCCTCATTTGCTTCTCCCGATCGGTCAAGGGAACATACTGGTGATAAACGTGTCGGCATTGGTTGTAAGACAGGCTCGATAGCCCCACATGACTCACCATGACCCCAAATAATTTCTTCTGTGTCACCTTACCATTTTCGTCTTTATCCACCTGCGTTGTTTAATTCAGTATGGGTTGTGTATGCTTAACAAAGGTGAAGGGGATACCTGGATGATCGACTGGGAGTGGATACCGACAGGAATAAACATCCTTCCCGGACTTGCAAGTTGATCGATCAGAGCTTGGGGAATCGTAGGCGCAGCAGCTCCGACATGGATCGCATCTGACATAGGTAATCAATCCAACCGCTACAAGTTTCTGATTCCAAGGGGGGGCTGAACATACCAAACGGTGCTGTGTCACAAGACACCCTTCAGCTTATTATCAGACGGATTAAACCGAGATGTACCACTGACCAGCTTCTGGCCAACCTGGGGTTGATTGAGTGCAATTATTCGCATGAACTAAGGCCAATCGGTAGTAATCGACCTACCCTGTCTCCCGTCTCCTACATGGACCTCGATCTGCCCTGACTTTAGGGCCTCTTCCAGACCATCGTTGTTTAGGTTGGTCTTGGACCAGGCGACAAGCTCAGGGATATGCTCAATACCGACTACCTTCCCGTTTGGACCTAAGAGGTGATGAATGACTGCACATAGGTAACCTGACCCAGAACCAATATCTAACACCCGTGAGGAAGGATTGATGTGGGGCAACAAGTTTTCGATAGCATGTGCATGCTAACAGGGGTTTACCGTAAGCACATAACAGTTGGGGCAGAAGAGGATCTACAAACCATATGTGGTGCGGAGATCGTTGCGCTATGCCCAATTGGCCTAGAGGTACGATGAGCTTTCAGGGAGCACAAATAGAGCGACGAAGACTGAACTGAGGAGAGTCCTCGTATGCATCCACCTTGTTAAGGACATACCACGCTCGATCGACCTTTTTCATAGCCTGCGATGGTTCGCGATGGTCGTGTGAGCAGAGTTCAGTTGCAATTGTGAAACGAATTCGGGACCTACGGTTGCAACACGATCAGAATGGATCAAGCCACTCTTGACCATGTTGGATATCAATTCTGCGCTGGTAGAACCTGAACACGTCCAAGCCATTCTCGGAATACGAGGATCCAGGTACGGATACAGAGTGATGGTAAGAATCAAACTCGCCCCTAACGCAATAGTAAAGAGCTTCTTCGGCAAGTATGCCAGAGATCTTAGACTGCGCGTAAATGAAATAGAATAATAGATGGTTTGAGGACACAGTGATGATTCCTCCTGAGCTTGGAGTGAAGACAACCAGGACGAAAGGCAATACCACCCCGCAAGTCCAAGTGTCCGAGTTCGGAATCATGACATCAGAAGCGTTCATGAGGCGCGGCCCCACCAGCAACCCATTGCTAAAATATTGCGATCAGGCATTCAGCAGAGCCTCTGTGGAAAATAAAATGGCTGTTTTGAATTTGCTTGTGCGTTCAGAAGTATAACAGACTTGAACTCCAGAAATCGGGGACGTGGTGGGGAGACAGAATCGACCATGTTTTGGGCCTTGTGTTAAGCGCTTGTTGGGCGTTGATATGCGTGGGCTCTGATTGGTTCGACCTCACGTGGCGATTTCCCGATATGGTGATCAGCCACAAGGCGCCGCAAGCCATCAACAGAAATCTTGCCCTAGTCCGTTGCTTCAATCCACCACTTCATCCTCTTTCTATTCCATACCCCTTTTGTCTTCCGTCTTACAAGTGTAAGTCTAGAATACTTTTTATATCTGACCCAACGTGCCTGATGAGACCGGTCTAGCATTCACACAGGATGACCGATAAAATTACGCGTATTGCCATCGTCGATGCTAATCGATGCAAGCCAAAAAGATGTGCTCAGGAATGTAAAAAGGTGAAGTTTTTCGTAGTTTCGTCATCGTCTATCTTCCTCACTATGGTCTTTGATACCAGTCATGTCCCGTCGTCAAGATGGGTACGTCCTGTCATGCCTTCATGAGGCTTCCAGCGGCCTCATTTTTTGCACGCGCCGGCCTCCAGGAAAACTTTGCATCGAAGTCAAATCCTCTGACAAGATTGCTTTCATCTCTGAGATTCTCTGCATTGGTTGTGGTATCTGTGTCAAAAAGTATGTTCGCTGCCTGCAAGTCTCGACTCCTCCATTCCCGAGGCAAATGGTCCTCGTCACGCTCACGATCAAACGATGACAAACACGCGTCTGACTTGACCGACTTACACTCCACAGATGCCCATTTGAAGCTATCGCTATCATCAACCTCCCAACAAACTTAGAGTCCCAAGTAACCCACCGATATACCGCAAATGCCTTCAAGCTCCACCGATTGCCCACTCCCAGACCTGGTCAGGTCCTCGGTCTCGTTGGTACCAACGGTATTGGCAAGAGCACCGCCTTGAAGGTTCTTGCCGGCAAGTTAAAACCAAATCTGGGTCGATACGATGTCCGTTCACACACTTATTCCTTCATTTCATCTGTCTTACCTGTGTTTCCATCCCTTCCTCATTTGTCTGGAATATGGTGGGAAATAGGATCCCCCCGACTGGACAGAGATTCTCAAGTACTTTCGGGGATCTGAATTACAGAATTACTTCACCAAGGTCTTGGAGGATAACCTCAAAGCCCTCATCAAGCCGCAATATGTGGATCATATCCCGAGGGCGATTAAGGGAAAACTCACCGTATCCCAGATGTTGGACTCAAAGTTGGAGTTGAACAACAAGCAGCAGATGTGCGATCTGTTGGAGCTCAACGACGTTCTCACCCGAGAGGTCAATCAACTCTCGGGTGGAGAACTACAACGATTCGCTATCGCTATGACGTGTATTCAAAAAGCAGATGTGTATGCTTTCCTTTCTATATCCCTTCTGACTATACGCTCGGATTGACCTGGATTGACTCCCTAGATATATGTTTGACGAGCCGTCAAGTTATCTTGATATCCGCCAACGTCTCATTGCTGCTCAAGTCATTCGAGGATTGTTGAACCCCGATAACTACGTCGTTGCTGTTGAGCACGATCTGTCTGTCCTCGACTATCTCTCCGACTTCATTTGTTGTCTTTACGGTAAACCATCCATGTATGGTGTCGTGACCATGCCTTACTCCGTCCGAGAAGGTTCGTCACACGTCTCTATCTGCTCCCGTTCTCTGCTCAGTTATACTAGGTATCAACATCTTCCTCGACGGTTTCATTCCTACCGAGAATCTACGATTCCGTGAGGATTCGCTCTCGTTCAAGATGGTTGAAACAGCCGAAGAGCTCATCGTTGATAAAACCCGCCATTACTCGTATCCCTCGATGAGCAAGACCTTGGGATCGTTCAAGTTGACAGTTGAAGCGGGTAGCTTCACTGATTCGGAGATCATTGTCATGTTGGGTGAGAATGGGACGGGTAAGACGACCTTCGTCAGGTTGTTGGCCGGTGATACACCCGATAACGAGGTCGACCGCCAGGTCAGTCCCTGATTCTCGCCGGTCGCCTTGTTTTCTGACTCTCCTCCAATAGTCTCTCGCAGTATCTCTCAAGCCACAAACAATCTCCCCCAAGTTCCCTGGGACAGTCCGAATGCTCTTGATCAAACAGATCAAGCAATCGTTCATGCACCCCCAATTCCAGACTGATGTCCTCAAACCAATGAACCTGGATCCGATCATCGATCAGGATGTGAAGACGTTGTCTGGAGGAGAGCTGCAAAGAGTTGCCATCGTCCTGGCTTTAGGAAAGCCAAACGTTTCCGTATATCTCTTGGATGAGCCTTCTTCGTGCGTTGTACCTCGAAGTTCCCCATATCGTCCATCTCTGACCGGTTTGCAGGTTCTTGGATTCCGAGCAACGTATCATCGCGAGCAAAGTAATCAAAAGGTATGCCTGCCTTATTTTGGGGCTAATTATGTGCTTCGATTCTGATCGAAAGAATGTCAGGTTCATTCTTCATGCGAAGAAGACTGCCTTCGTCATCGAGCACGATTTCATCATGGCTACGTACCTCGCCGATCGTGTCATCGTCTTTGAAGGCAAACCAGCTATTGCTGCGACTGCAACCCCGTACGTACTTTCCCTCAACTGCTTCTCGACGTATTCCATCTCATGCGGTCGGCCTTCCTCCCTCCAGGCCTCAATCTCTCTTGACTGGAATGAATAAGTTCCTCCAATCGTTGGAAATCACCTTCAGGAGAGATCCTACGAACTTCAGGCCCCGAGTCAACAAGATGAACTCCGTCAAGGACAGAGAGCAAAAGGGTATGTTTTGATTACTCTTTCTCCGCTGCGATATTATCTCATGCCGGCGCCATAGCTTCCGGGAATTACTTTTTCCTTGAAGAATGAAACCTGTCTTAGCATCAGGCATCACATCATCCAAACTCCTCGCCCTTCCCTCCAAGCTCACCTTCGTGCGGTATGGGTATGGTGAAATCAAGGGCATCCAGAGGACAGTGAAAAGTATCAACGACAACACCGGCACTGGCATCAGCGACAACGGCATTGGCATTGGCATGCGATTAGGCATCTATTTAGAAGGTCCCCTCGGTGTAGGATAGTAATGAAGGAAGGAAGTTGCTGTAATTTAGCTATGTTTCGAGTAGTTGGGCCTCACTCGATTCGTTTTTGTAGCTGTAGTTTTTGTCATGGTTATGGTCCTAAGGTTCATGGTTAATATTCGTTCTTGCATGATTGGTGGTTGTTATAAAGTCGGATGAGGGAGCGGGCAGGGCGTGGGGCGACTAAGCTTAAGGTAAGATTTTAAAGACAAGGACACAATGACGACGGGCTGTCGTTGAAAGGTTATATACATATTGTAAGTGTGGCTGAACTCGGTAGATACGAGATTATACGACTAGTGACAGGTGTGATAATAAGACGACCGGAATATGAAGCATACACGCGGGGCTCCTTCATGAAGGCCACGCCCACATAAGCAATCCATACGGGGTCAGTCAAGAAGAGTGTTCCTATTCGAAACGTTAACCCTTGCACATATCCAGTCTTCTCCTGGATGGATACTAAGCAAGCGAAACCCTTCGAGATTGATCTCACGGTAAGGTAACTCGGACAATACGTTTCCGGCAAACATATGGTCCGTTACATAACTAGTCGGCATGTCCCTCCCACAATAGACATTGCCAGGGTAGGGATTCGCGCCATTGTCCTTGATGCGGCTTATGTCTCTGTTAACATCCAACGTATTGAAGTCCAGGAGTTTCCGGCCGAAAATGACACGGGTTCCATAGCACGAGAAGTCAGTGTGTTTGAAGACTCGACTGTTCTTTGGACCCCATGATGCCCATGAAATGACTCCGGGACTTTGCCCAATAGGTAAAAACGATCGGAACGGAGTTGGGTCTATAAAGAAATCGACGTCTTCCCTTGGAGATGGAGAGTTTATGTCGCTGATTGTGAGTGCAAGTATTCCTCGATTGCGAGAGGCCTCGAAAACACGATGGCTGTCAGGGTGGTTGTGACAACCCCTCTCCTGGAGGCCCGTCATTCTGATCATTACGTCTGCCGTCCAGTTTGATAACCCGCGAGAAGGCAGTTGGAATATCGCAATTAACTGAGGTGAGGGGTAGCCTGAGTGGCCGGGATCGGACGAGATGTCTGGGTTGAATGTGAATAGGTGAATACCGAACTCGTTGCCAGAGGATCGATTGGGGAGAATGAACCTCGACCTGGATAAGAAACGAAAGTCGGTGTAAAATTGAGAGGGCTCCAGGTACTGGTGAAAGAAGGAATTCGATGAGCGGGGTAGAGCCACTGGGGAGGAGAAAGTCACGAACGGCGCGAACAATTCCATCCTTCCATCCGACGACCTGGATTTGGAAAAGACGGTCAACCCGATCGGTGCGATTGATCAAAATCCCGGCCATGTCCTCCCAGATTTGGATCGATGTCGTACTCCATACAGGGGGAGGAGGAAGGGGTAAGCCTGAGCGTAGTGGATCGAATGGGTTCAGGATACAGAAATCATCATCCAGCAATCTTTCTCCGGAGGATATGGACAGAAACTGACTGATAGCTTTCGGAGTTAAGAATCAGTAGACACGGCGGGTCGTATACTCACAACCGAAACAGAGTTGCTTCTCCAGTTAGATCAACACTCTGATCCGACAGGATCACCACATCTTGGCTGGGATCCGCGTGAATTAACTGTGAAAATCCGGCCTTCGGTGGAAATTCCCACCAAACATGAGAGCCTGCGTTCTCCGAACCCACAGAGGTAGCCTGAGGTTTTACACGACACACTTTGAGAGTCGTTTGAGGCCGCCTCGTGTGGTCTAGTTCGACGTACAACAAGAATATGATGTCGCCGTAGTAGCAGGGGGTTGAATCTAGTCCGGGTAGGGTAGTACAGATAGTTGTCACTTCAATCGATTTGAACGCCTCTTGGTACGACTTCAGAGATACAATTCGCTCCTTGATGGGCAGTCTAACCGAAGGTATATCGGTGAGGCCTGCTATTTCTAACTCTATCTTGTACTGTATCTCTGGACTCTCCGTTATGATCTCCTGAAATAATCGGCACACCTAAGGGCGCATGATTCATGGTATTAGTCCGGATCGATAATTGACCCACACCGAATCAGATACCACATTGTAAGGTGTACGTACTGAACAACATCGGAGCAGACTGTGAAGACCCAGTCGCTCGAAAATGTTGATAATGAGCTCGACTGCGAGACCAAATGCCCTGTCTTCGTCCCCCATCGTGGGCTGCGGGAACCCCTCCTGTGTTAAGATGCGTCTTGGAGACAGATTCGTAGGCCAGAGGTCCTGGTATCCCGAAGGTTTCGGGTCGTGACAAAGTGTAGAAGTACATGTTCAAATCGTTACCAATGACCGTCACGGTAGCCGTGAAGCACCATCTAAGGGTTCAAGGCGCCCTATTGATCTCAATGGAATGGTTGGCGCTTACTTTTCGAGGAGGTATCTCTTTGCCCAGGCCATCGCCATAATCCTTGGACTCATGATCGATGGACATGTCCTTACTCGTGTCATGTTAACGTGTTCGTTGTGAGAGTCGAATAAGCGGGGGCGTATACTGTAGCAGAAATATGCTAGTTTTATTACTCTGACTGATCGTGTCAAGACCCTTGTAACTTGAACAGAGTTGACAGAGAACAAATATGAAAACAACTATGAAGATCTAAGACGACATCCAAAAGCAACTGAAGAAAGATCGCAATACAATATATCAGCGAAGGAACGCAGAAGATTACGAACGAGTATTACTTTGTCAACATCATGGGCCATTCCTCGCCCGCTAGAATTACATTTACACAACGGCACCGAAGAGAGGAAAACCACCATCGAAGAACTATCGATGCACCCAGTCCTCACCTGGGCAGATATCCCAAAGAGGGCCCTCGAAGGCGTGGCCGACTTCACGGTAGGGTAGCTCGGAGACAACGTCCTCCCGGAAGAGAAGACCCGCTTTATAGCGGGTCGGGGAGCTCCTCCCATGATAGGTATTGAAAGGATGGGGGTTTACGCCGTCACGTTTGAAACGGTTTATGTCTCTCATGACATCCAAGTTATTGAAGTCGAGGAGTTTGTCAGGGAGAAGAACACGAGTGCCATAGCACACTGGTCCCAGACTGGGCCGTATCTCCGGAGAGTCGATGAACCGACTATTACGAGGACCCCATGATGCCCAGGAAATGACTTCGGGGTCGTCCTGAATAGCCATGGGTGAGAAGGATCGGAGTATGAAAGGGTCAATTACTATCAGGACGTTCTCTCTGGTCGTGCCATCTTCACTCGTGCAGAAGATGTTCAGTCCAAGAACTCCCTTGTTGCGCGAGGTTTCGAAGACACGACGGCTATCTAGGTAATTATGACAGCCTCTGTCCGAGAGTCCAACCATGGATATCCATAGTTGCGTCTTTGGTGAACTGAGGGATGGAAGCTGGAAGATCGCGATTAAACGAGGTGGAGGAGGGTTATCCGAATCGGACGAGATGTCGGGATTGAATGTATACAGATGAATGCCAAACTCATTGCCGAAGGACCGATGGTCGAGGAGGAACCTTGACCTTGATAAAAAGCGAAGATTTGAGTGAGCTATAGAGGCTTTTAGTTGCTAGTGATAGAATAACTGTTATGAGTGGAACGAAGTCAGGAAGAAAGTGACAAACGGCTCGAACAATCCCATCCTTCCACCCTATGAACAGGATGACCTCTTCAGATTGCTGGATATCGAAGCGTTTCATGACTGTTGCGATCATGTCATCCCAGATTTGCACCGCAGTCACTCTCCATCCAAGAAATGAGTTCGGCAAGGGGACACAGATGTCACCACCCGCCAATATTTCTCCTGTGGAGATAGATAGAACCTGAAGACTAACATTTTTGGTCATGAGAATCAGCAAGCACATATGCTCATAGACTCACATCAATGGCAAACCCTCCAATGGGCCGGAAAACGGATCCTGATTGTATAGAATGATCACATCTTGGCTGGGGTCCACACAGACACTTGTGAAGGGAGACGTCGTTCGAAGGGACCACCATTTACGAGGGGCCCCCGAAGTCACATACGGGGGTTCTACGTGGCACGCTTTGAGACCGTCGTATTGGAACTGCCCCAGCGGCTGCTCGTTCATTTCTACATTCTTGCAGCGCATTACGAGTGCGACATCGCCGCAGTAGGTGAGATAGAACCCTTCGTCAAACCGGGTAGCCCACATAGTTGGCAATCCCAGGGATTTGAAGGTTTCTTGGTAAGATTTCAGGGATATAATGCGTTCCTTGATCGAGAGTTTCACCGATGGTCTATCAACTAGACCTGCAATTTCAAGCTCTATCTTGTATTGAATTGTTGGGCTCTCCTTGATGATTCCTTGGAACAATTTGCAGACCTATGGTACATGAGTTGAGAAGTATACTCTCCCCATCCAATAACCACGTCATCTAGTATACTCACCAAACAGCACCGGAGAAGGCTTTGGAGATCCAATTGTTCAAAGATATTGACAAAGAGTTCAACCGCGAGATCAAACGCTCCTTCTTCGTTCGCCGAGGAATAATTCATGGGACCGAGGTGAGTGGTAACGATAGGAGATTCTGATGCGTGAGGATGCATGTTGGCTTATTCAGAAGACGAATTCGTAATTTAAGACGATGTATCTTAGATGCTGTAGCGTGTGAGAGGTATTCTCGATGAAGAACGCCGCGCATGATGCTGATAACCTGGCGTTTGTTTTGAGTCGCACACAACCCAACGCAACCCACTTTTGGATTTTAGGCGCCGTTCTGGTCAACAGCAACCATTCCCACGATCGACATCCGTTCCCAGACTGTCGGGTTGTCTTCGGAGTCTTCTTGGAGTCTTCCCCAGTTTTCTACTTGTGCTTGTGCATTTTGAACAAGAGCTTCACCCAGAGTTGTAGCAAATTACTCGAAAGGTCCCATGGCGAAGAAAGGATCAGGGTCCTCCAATAAGAAAGGCGGCGATAACTCCAAAAACGACAAGAAAGGGAACGAAAGTGGGGACAAGGAAACAACACAGAAGGTGAGCACAAGTGTGATCCTACCCATCATCTCGCTCTCAAAACCAATCAATCTCTCAGGGAAAGGGAGGACTGAAGGCTGCGACTGCAATCAACGTCAGACATATCTTGTGCGAGAAGCACTCAAGAGCGACGGAGGCATTGCAGAAGATTCAGGTTAGCATAACACAAAGGACTTTCAAGAATCCCGTGGACTGATTCTAGTAGGAGGGACAACGTTTCGATAAAGTCGCCCAAGAGTATTCAGAAGATAAGGCCAAGGGTACGTTTCACTCACTCTCAGACATAACTTGCATCCGACCTTCTGTTCAGCGGGTGGAAGCTTAGGGTGGATGATCCGAGGTTCGATGGTTGTAAGTTTGAGCAACTCGTGGCCATAGGTGATGAATCCTTGTATTGACATATATCACAGGGACCATTCCAGGACGTAGCCTTTGGCCTTCAACCCTCAACCGTTGACAAGCCCATCACATCCTCCCTGGTCAAGACGAACTTCGGTTACCATATCATCATGGTCGAGGGACGTCGATAAGCCGAATCCTTCACACAGTCTATTCGCTTTCATTCGCTTTCGAGACTTCAATATGTACATTATTATACCAGAAAACTGCTTCATGAATACATACGCCGAATAACTTAAGCGCATAGCTAACGGTACATGAACGGGAAAGCGACAGATCCAACAAATTACGATTATCTATGTATGCTACTATTGTCCATTGAAATGAGTCCAAGGTGAGATGACGACTTATGACTGATGGGTCCATCTCGTAAATGACGCGTCGAAAGTATGGACGGAAGGACCGACTGCGGGAGACCCGCTCCCAGAAATGTCACTGCTTGCTTGAACTCCGGCTCCGGATGGAGGCCGTGGCCCACTGCCATGCCCGCCATTTGTAAAGTGAGAAGGGGAGAGGTTGGTGTATGGAAAGCTCGAAGGAAACGTTGTGGTCAGGGACGCGGCAAACGGAGAGGGATGTGCAATGGGAACGGGTATAACGGCACCCAGGGGAAGATCGTTGGAGGTAGATAGGGTATCGCTTGTACTCCCTGATGGGAGGACTGGGTGAACTTCCATAAAACGACCTGGCTCCGCTGAAGCTGATCTTCGCGGTTGTGAAGACTCGACAGTTGTAGAACGGAATCGAACGGGATCGGTTGACGATTGATCATTGGGAGATGAACGTGATGGTATGGGCCGCCCATTCACACGAAACCTGGTCTCCATACTGCCATTGAGTAGGATGGCCTCAGAAGGGGTCCCGGTGATCCCCGAGTTCGGTGTCAGTATCCCAGACGTGCCATCCTTCCATGCATCAAGAGATGCTTCTGGCGTAGGCGAGCATTTGGGAGCACCAGAGGCGACTTTCTCCAGATCCATCTCGATTAAATTAGATTTATAAAACGAACTGACTTGCACGGTTGTCTATCAACAACGATTGAATAGAGATCGAGATGAGGTGGTATCGATGAGACAAACCTTGTTTGGCATGGAAGCTGCGATACGTTTGAAGTCATCACCGTATTGACTCAGCAGAATGAGGAACTGGGCTAACAAGGCTTGAGAATACTCTTCGGTGAATGTCTCTTCGATTCGCACCTTTGTCTTCGTCGGACCAGACCACGTTGCCCTGCTGCGATTTCCTCTTCGCACTGGCTGTCAACTCTGTTTGATCGATGAATTTGGTCTCCGCGGGAAGAGACCCAGCTTCCTCGTTGCCGACGATTGGTGAGTTCGTGGTGGCTGTGTCGGCTGCCTTGACTTTACGGGCCTTGCGACCACGTTTGGGTCGTGCTTCAGCATCCTGAGATTGTGGTTAGATCGGAGGCACAGGAATCTTAAGGTATGGTAGTCAGTCACGTACAATGTCATTCTGAGTTGCGTCTTGTTCCATCGAAGCTGCAGCACGCGCGGTAGTGACTCGTCGCCTCTTTTTGCGTGGCTCTGGCTCGGGATCCGGTGTTGGTGTCGAGGCTGGAGTTTGTTCGACTTGAGATGCGTGCCGGCGACCAGCAGGTGGCTTTTTAGTTTCGCCATTGGTCACCAGCACTGGCTTCGTGCGCCGGCCTGCGGTCGTCACTGGTGTATGTTCCCTTGACACTTCGGCATCCCTCTTCAAGATATCCGCAAGCAAAGCATTGCCTTTCTTTTTCGTTGATTTTCTGCCTCGTCCGCGCTTCCCTACGGCATACTTTGCCACAACTTTGCGGAAATCAAGGTGCTTCTTCTTGTGAAGGTAATAGAACGTGACGCATTGCGCGGTAGTTTTGTGAGGCAGCGAGTCGGCGATGATCCCAAACTGCTTCGGATGCTCCGCGAACTTCCGCAAGAAGATATTGACTCGTCCTCGGTCCAATCGTCGGTGCCAGTGCGGGGTGCATAGAAATCAACAGGGTCGTCAACTAGGTTATTGGTATCGTCGTAAAGGTGATCAATTTCGCCATTGGTAACGGTAATCATATCAGGTATGGTAGCGGCGTTTCTTGCGGACAGATGATTCGCATCTGTCAGTTCCTCGTTTCCTAAACTTGCAATAATTTGCTCCATCTCCAAGTCCGACCTAACGGCGTCACCAAGATTGGCAGTTGTTCGACGAGTCGTTCTACCAGCGGTTGCAGCGGCTTCCTCGAGGGCACCAGCTTTAGCCTTCTCATCGAGTTTGGCACAGTGAAGGAGCCAACGATCGTGCAGAGTCAGGTACTCCTCACGAAGTCTCTGGACCTTTTCATTCAGGTCCACTTCACGCTGCGCGAAGCGAACTTCCAGTGATGGCTTGACTGAGCTAAATACTTCCTCGCGCGCCTTCCGTCGCTCTCCTTGTACGACCTCATGAACGACGGAAGGTGAAGAGGGCACAACAGACGACTTTGATGAGGATGCTCCGGCGAGTACCATGTTAGCAGCAAGAACTGGAGCGACGCGCTCTTCTCGCGTTTGGTGATCGCAACGGAGCCTCATCATCACAACCATCTGAAGGGCATGGGAAAGGCTCTGTACCTGGACGGGAGAAGGAGGTGGGGGCGGCCTCTCTGGGACGACGACTGTCTGTGGAATTATGGCAGTCGTAACGACTCGGGTCTCTTTCGGTTCTTCAACTGGTGTTGCAGGAATCGAGGGACTCGCAGTCTGCTGACGAGAAGGAACGATCTCGTGCGGAGGCTCATCAACAACAGGTTCTAGCGCCTCTATCTCGAACGATTGGGAAATATCTGCGAGCCCGGGTGCCGACTCTTCGGAAACTAGATCAATGACTTCTGGAAATGATGTGGGGTGGTGAATGGGTGGGATCTCCGAGGAGGGTGACATTCCGGTTGGCGCAATCGTGACATCCGTCGAAATGTTAACACCAAGAACATCCTTGCTTGTCTCTGAGACTGAAATACCAGTAGGTCCTATATCACAGCTCCGTGAGCCACAAATCGCAGGAGGTATCAAAAAAGGACTAACCAGACTGACCATATATGTCATGGTCATCGGGTTGTTCTACTTCATGCGGGGTAACTGGTTTGGGTGATTGTTGGTGTGGCACATCCTGATTCATTAAGTCAGAGGCGGGGGAAACCGGAGATGGGACACGAGAAGCAGCTGTTCGATCTCCATGAGGTGTCGAGGCTAAGCTTTCGGTATGGTTGTCAGGCGAAGGTGACTTCGCCTTGAACTGGGGCTGCTGGTAGCGAGAGCGGCTGATCTCAGAGGAGAAAGATGATGATCGTGACCGGTATGCAGCTCGCTGTGTATCCGAAGGAGTGTAATGCGGAGGCCTTCGATTGTCTCCAAAGTTGGAATGAATGCTACCTCTCCTTCCTCCCTCGACCCAGGAGTTTCGGGTATTCGGGGGAGATGGTTGAGGGGAGGTGATAGGTGGAGGATCTCTAGCAGCAGCAAATCCTAGTCGCGGTCGTGGCTCATATGGTACATGCTGTTCACGTGGTCTCCCTTCGGGGCGGGTGGGAGATGGAGACGTAAACGAATCTGGAGGATATCGTGATTCCCATGATTCTCTGTCACCATATTGGGGACGATATACATTTGATCGTGGATTTGTATAAGAAGGTATATCACGGTTGACGTGGGGTGGAGAGCGATAAGGGTAACGACCTTCTTGATAATTATAGTTATCGCGAGAGAGTCGTTCGGGCGAGCGTTCGGGTCTTCTATTGTAATCGAAGGAAGACTCATACGCGCGCTCCCGTCCAAATCTATGTGAGGAATTAGATGGGCAAAAAGAGTAAGTCATGTCATTTCTTACCCATCCTGATACTCAGAGCCTCCAGGGTGCGATTGTTTCCAATTATCCGAAGGTTCAAACATACGGTCTGGCACTACGTCCCGACGTGTCCTATGCCAGGAAGGATCATACGCAGGGACCTGAGGTTGACGTTTGTCGACCCATTGAGGACTTTCTGGGCTTCGCCACATCGGTTGTCGGGGCCATGGTTGCTGTGGTTCAGGGTGTATCGGTCGCGTGTCTCGAAAACGTTCGGGAGAAGGGGTGCGGTTGTATGTGGCACGTTCAGTGCGCCAGGCGTCAGTTCTATAGCTTGGGGGGTATTCCTCTCGATATGGAGGCCCTATACGAGAAGGTGGGTACCTTTCATGGAACGCAGGCCTGGGAGAAGGGCTGCGTCTTCGTTCTGGAGGAGCTGGTCTCTGTAGTAGGCAGTGCCAGTGAGAAAGGACAAGTGGTTAGAGGCGTATAGAGACAGAATACGTTGTGATACAGACATTGTAAGAGGGCATAGCTTCGGCGTATCTTGAGTCATACTTCCCGGACATATCATCTGCGAGGGGAATTGGTACAGGGATGAGAATCGCGTTGCTTCACGTTCAAGGAACGAGCGAGACAACCAGGGAACGCCACTCCCTTGGACTCCGCTCAAAAATGTGGCAACTGAGCCACTGAGCTGCCACATTTGTAGGCGTCTAATTTCTAAAGTGGTCTCGGGCGCATACGGAAGCACTCGAGGTCGACCAGAACGTTGACCTCCAAGTTGCCTCCAAATCCAACCAAGTTGACCCTGCAGCTCGAATTTCGCTCAAATTCAGTGGTCGGCCCTGAAAGGAATTTCAGCCCTTCATGTCATGTTTGGATCGAGAATTGTTCACACATGTCTGACTCGTTTCACCCACCACCCTTCACTACCCTCCCAGTGGAGGTTCTCACCAACATTTTGGGGAGGCTTGATCTCCTAAGTTTACTCCGATGTTCTTCTGTGAGTGCAATGAGAATATTAATATCTTGTGTCATCCATCGAAATCTCACGATATTCGCTCTCAGGTCTGCAAATTGCTCCACGATGTCGTAGACGGTACTCCAAGGATACAATACAAAATGGAATTGGAAATCGCGGGCCTGACTGACAGACCGACGGTCAAAATGTCTGTCACAGAACGGATTTCAACCTTATCATCACATCAGGCATTCTTCAAGTCCCTCAAAGCGGGAATGACCGCATGGAGAACACAATTTGATGAGGTAGTCGCATATCACGGTGACCTTGCAGTGGTATGCCTTCTACCTCGCGAAGATAGTGTAGGAGAACCAATATCCCAATTGGAATATGAGTCCTTGAAATTATGTCGCGTTCTGCCCGCGTCTATGGATGCGGGCGTATCTCCCCATTGGTGGAACATCAAGCCCAAACGTGCCTTCACTGGGGTATGGATGGACCCCGGCCAGGATCTCATGGTGCTCACTTGCATTGAATCTGTGAAAAATGAGACCGTCTTTGCCGTCTCCTCATCATTGAAGTCAGTTCTTACACCTCTTGACGGTAGCGGGACCCTTTTTAACCGAAATAACAGCCTTCAAGTACTCTCTATTTCTTCGGGAGAAAGACTCTCTGACGGGGATATCAGCATCCCCCTTCCCGGGGGCTCTTTACGATCTCTACGATGGAGAGTGGCTCGGTGCTGCATCTGGGATGATATGGTTGCAATAACTCTATGGCAATTACCCCCTTTCTATCCAAGGACGACCCTGATACTCGGGTGGAGGGATGGAGATATCAGAGCCGTAGGTTTTCTGATCTCGCCTTTGAAATCATGATGACAACCCATTCATTCCCGACAGCGTCTGAACAGTCCACAATTCACCTCTGATTTCCGTTTCTTATCGAGGTCCACATTCATCTTGGGGCACAGGCCGACCAAATCGTTCCACACAATCATTGCCATTCGTCTATTTTCTTTTGATCCCGACATCTCACAAGACGTTGCCTCATCTCAACATCCTCCTAAGCCCCGTCTGATTGCCATCTTCCATCTCCCCACGCTATCATTGCCAAGCATAAAGCTTCACATTTCTGTGATCGGTATGGAGGAAAGAGGCTGTCACAGCAGTCCCGAAAGCGGTCGTATCTTCGAGGCCTCTCGAGACAAGGGGGTGCTCGCCATCTCGATACATTCAGCTGAAGACGATTTATGCGCCACTCTCTTCATTGATCCTTCCGTATTTCGGTCCTTTATCCCAACTCAGGAAGATATTGCGTCTATTCCTTGGTCGGCTTGGGGCCCCCAGAACACACGGCTGCTGGAATTCAACCACCATAATCTCATCCGCTGCTATGGAACTCGTGTCCTTCTATCCGGACGTATCCTCGACTTCAATACCCTGGATGTCATGCGCGATATGCACACTCGCCGACTCAAGGAAGTGGACAGTGTTCCGAACGGGTTATGTCATGGCAAGGACAATCCATCTTATTACAGGAAAGGGGGACTTTTCCGGGATGATACTATCATGACAATGTTGCCCTACAGGGAACAGTTGTATGAGGCTAGATATTCTGGCGTTGCCTCTGCCTCCCTACGGAAGGTTTGGCCTGGGGAAGATTGGATTATGAGTAGTTGAGGGCTACTGTTACAGCTGTGAGGAAATGTAGTATCTGCAGACATGCCCCAAGTGGCGGCTGAGGTTAGCCATTCATCTCTCCCTTGTTGTCGTACCCATTCGTATGTCTCATCGCCCGAGATAAATATATCAATTTCTTTGATACTATCCCAGCGACGTCGAGGTAGCATTTTTTTCTTGGTTTTCTTGGTCATTTTATTCGTCTCTCCACCCACATTTGAAGGCGGGCGTCTGGTCTCCCCGGTGGTTTCGCACGCGTTCGGAAGCACTGAAGTTGGACCAAAGTCGTCATTTTGTTTTGTTCAGATATACTAAAGCTGACGTTGACCTTCGTTGATCCTAGAGTTCCATTTCCTCATACGCGTACTCACCGCTGTGACCATAGGAGGCGAGTTGCGGGACTTGTAGAAATGGCGCGGGGAGACCATGGGTGGCGAACGACGATGGTCGAGGTGCGGGAATTTGAATATGATGATGGACGATAATCGCGCGCAAAGTCATGCGTCGCCTCTCAGTGTTGTACCAGTAACCACTCGGAGAGGCTGATATCGTCACTAGGAAATTCCCCGCGCGATCTCTCTGCTACGAGGTCGGTATTTTCGCGCCCACGGTTCCCTACCCAGCTGCGCAAGTTCTACACTAGGAATAATCTTAACCCTTCACTTCATGCTTTGATTGGGAATCGTTCACACATGTCTGACTCGTTTCACCGATCGCCCTTGACCACGCTCGCAGTGGAGGTTCTTACCAACATCTTGGGGAGGCTTGATCTCCTAAGTTTACTTCGTTGTTGTTCTGTGAGTGCAATCATGATATTTGTATTCTGATTTATCTACTGAAATCCTACGATTCCCCTTTCAGGTATGCAAATTGCTCCACGACGTCGTGGAAGGTACCCCGAGGATACAGTATAAGATGGAACTAGAAATAGCGGGTCTGACTGACAGGCCTACAGTCGGAATGGCTGTCACAGAGCGCATTTCTGCTTTGGCGTCACATCAGAGGTTCTTCAAGTCCCTTACAAAGGAGATACCCGTATGGAGGACACAATTTGATGAAGCACTCCGATATCAAGGTGACCTTGCAGTGTTATGTCTTCCACCCCGTCAGGACGGAAAGGCATACGAGTACTTTCAATTGAAACTATGTCGCGTCCCGCCCACGTATTCGGATGCAGGGGCATCTCGCCACTGGTGGGATGTCAAGCCAGAACGCTCCTTTACCGGGGTATGGATGGATCCCAGCCAGGACCTCATGGTCCTCACCCATATTAAGCGTGTGGTGAATATGGACGAATCCCCGTTCTTGAGGTCAGTCCTTACGCGTTTTGATGACTTAAGCTCATCTTCATACTGAATCATAGCCTTCAAGTACTCTCTATCTCTTCGGGAAAAATACTATCAGATACGGACATTAGTTTCCGCCTTCCCCAGAGCCGTTTGCGATGGAAAATGGAGCAGTGCTTCATTTGGGATGATATGCTCGCAATAAGTCTATGGCGAAGGTTGCCTTCTTCCGATCCAAGGAAAATCTTCATACTCGGGTGGAAGGACGGACGTGTCAGAGCTGTATGTGTCCTAATCCTACCATTAAATCCATGATGACAACCCATCCATTCTCCACAGAGTCTGTTTACTCCACAATTCACCTGTGATTTCCGTTTCTTGTCACGGTCCACATTCATCATAGGATACAGACCTATCGAATCTCCCACAAACATCGGCATCCGTCTATTTTCCTTTGACCCCGACGTCTCATCGGATATCGAACGGCCTGAACGCCATCCATACCCCCATCTGATCGCCATCTTTCATCTCCCAACACTATCAATCCCAAGCACAAAGCTTCATATCCTCATGATCGGCATGGAACACACAGGCTGCCACAACATCCCCGAAAACCACCGTATCTTCGAGGCCTCTCACAACCGAGGGGTGCTCACCATCTCAATACATTCCACTGACCGCAATCGACCCAGCATCTTCTTCATTGACCCTTCCATATTTCGGTCGTTTACTACTACTCAAAAAGAGGTCGCTTCTATTCCTTGGTCCGCCTGGGGCCCCCGAAACACTCGACTGCTAGGATTCAAGTTCAAACCCTCTTCTTGCCTCTGCCGCTGCTATGGAACTCGAGCCTATCTCCCCGGACATATCCTTGACTTCAATGCTTTAGATGTCAGACGCGATGACCACCTTCGCCAACTCGGTAAAACGGAACGTGTCCTGGAGGGTCGGTTATATCCTGGCAGGGATTTGCCTCCTTACGGAAAAGGGGATCTTTTTCAGGACGATCATATAACTACAATGCTGCCATTCAGGCGTATCATATTTCACCCTGAGCACTCTGGTGCGAGACCTGGACAGATCTGGCCAGGGGAAGACTGGATCATGAGCGGAGGAACTCGAAGTTAGGCTTTCAGAGAGTCACCCGTTATACCCTCTTCGTGGAACTTCATTGAACGAGACACCATATTCGTACTTCATTTCAACCTCATGTTTAACCCCTTCACCAATGCCGACGTTTTATTTGTTTCTTAATCATTCAAATATTACTCATAATACAAATCGATAATTTCCAAAAATCTACTTCTACACAATCCAATTAGGGTAGGGTATCAATAAATTACAGCTATCAACTATCAACCCAATCTCTCCTCCAACCTCCAACATCCCCGATACAGCCAACCAACTACCCCATCATCCTCTGCTCAATACTCGTATTCACCCCACCCACAACTCCCACCCCAAACTTCGGACTCCTCGGACTAAGCGGCACAACCACCATCCCCTCCAACCTCCACTCCGCCCTCATAAAAGCACAAACGCTCTTAAACCCCGACACGGCACCTTTCTCCAACGTAAACGCCACCACAACCTGCACCTGTGTATTTTCCCCATTGACCAAGGGACTCGATACACCAGAGCCACTCGTCTTATTGCGCACGGGCAAGGGTAACGGTAAACTTGATAGAGAAGGAGGTCCACCAGCGGTTGAATTCGTGAGCGGAGTTGCTAAAGGACCAGCCGGAGGAGACAACGGCGACATGGGTGACGAAATCTTCGGCGATCCGATGAACGATCCAGTAGAAACACCCCCAGGACCCATCGAAAACTCGACTTTAAACCTGACCTGTTTCTGAACGACCGAACTCCCATCATACACCTCATCCATCTTACACCTGACAGGTGCCCAACCTTCCTGTTGTTGCTGTTGTACCTGCTGCGGGTTCGCTCCAGGAGGTGGGTCTTCAAAAGAGATACCAACTCCGTATGATTCAAGGAGCCGTAAGACTTCTCTTTTCGTATCGATGATGTCGTCGATGGAATGAAGGACGAATGAATGAGGTTTCCAATGGAAGAGATTCGAGAACCAGCCTTTGAACTCCCCAACGACAGGCGAACCAAGTAACATCGCGGTCGTTGACGATGGTGGAGGTGGCGTCAAGGGCATCGCATTGGCGTTGAGGGTCGGTGAACCAAGTAAAGCTGCAAAAGTTGGCATCTTCTTCGTGCTGGACTGACTAGGAGGCGTCATGAACTCCATGGGCGGTGCTATAAACGGACCAAAGTCAGCCAACAGCGCTGCAAAAACGAACGACCGAGAAAAAGGAGGAAACAAAACAGAAAACGGAGACTCACGTCGCTTCCCCTCTCTGCCCTTCCCCTTCGCAGGCGTAGAAGTCACAGGCTCATCCACATTCATCATATTCCCCCATCTCCCTACCCATAGGCACCGAACTTCCAAACCCCCAACCCA
>JANAWD010000542.1:3426-29167 GCA_027627245.1 Meripilus lineatus | reverse complement strand
AGAGTACGGGGTCGGATTCGGAGGGGTCGACTGCGAGACCGAGGTCGGCGAGTTCGAGGAGGAGTACGAAGAGGGCGAGTATGATGGAGAATTTTGGGGGAGGGTTGTGCTTGGGGAGAGGCTGAAGAAGAGGTTTTTGGAGGTGAATGTTGCGTCGACGTTGTTGGTGCGTGTTGCGATTTTATTTGATTGTCGCTTGGCTAATTGCTTTTGGATTGACTTGGATTCCGGGGATGATGTATCACTGTGTAGGATCTCTTTTTCGAGTTCCCGTGGAATAATTTTCTACATAGTGTGGTTTATGATCTGATCCACCAGGTTTTGACGGGAAGACATGATCCTGGGTATAATCGCGAACTTACAATCTCGTTGTTCCGAGACGCGAGATTGATGCACCGGATTATCGAGGGCTCAAAACGGAATGACATCGAAAGGTCAGTATATATTTTATTCACCCAAATAGTTTAAACAATCGTCCAACGAGGTTGATATTACTACGGATTCTCATACAGCTCCAAACCTAAAGGCGTCCGACTGGGATATATGGGCCACCTCACTCTCATCTCGGAAGATGTCATCGGAGCATTGGAACACTTCCCCCCAGACCTCCGTCTAACTATTGCACAATACTCTCCTCAACCTGAATGGGACGAATACGTCACAGGAAGGTATAAAGAAACCAAGAAGAAGGATACTAGTCTTCTTGGTGGGGGGAAACCTGTGATTGCATCTGGAATGAGGAATGGAGGAGGGGTGGCGAATACTTGGAAGGTCGATGAGGCTGAGGCTGGGTCGGGTTCTGGTCCTGGTTCGGCTGCGGGTGTGGCTACGAGTGCTGTCGGGAGTTTGAAGGAGAAGGGTGATGTGGGTGGGTCCGAGGCTAATGGAGAGATGAGAAGAGGTGCGAGGAATGCGAGGGAAGCGAGTACGGATTTCGGTACTCCGATGGAGGATGATGACGATGATGAGTTTCACTCTGCTCCTCCACATGTAAGTGTCAATCTTTATTACGTTTATCCCCCCCCCCTCTCGTTGCTTCCCTGCTGGGATTACCCCTGGTTGTTCTTTTTCTTTTTCTTCTCCTTCTTTTCTTCAGCTGATGACTGAGTGAACTGCTGACTGACACGTTGGTTTCTTTCGTACCCACACAACCTCAGTTTGCCCGATATCTTGCTCAGGAAATGCAGTCTTCAGACCATTTCTCATCAGATGAAGCTTCTTCTGATGAAGAAGAGGACGGTGGGTGGCTCGCGCAGTCTCATTTCGATCTGCGGCCCCCACCTGTCTCAGCCCGCCAACACAACGGGAACAGACGGCCTCTAAGCTCAAGCACATTCGACGTGAGTGTGGTTACCATTCAATATGATGTTATTAAATGCCGAGCATCAACCGAGGAGCTAAAATATTGACCTATTTAGGATGCCTTCGAACCTCCAACAAGCTCTGCAAATACCGGATTCACAGATCCATTTGATGATGTGAGAGTCTCAGTTAAAACATTTCATTTCTTGTCCAACCACATTTCTCACATTTATTTCGTTTTTTGCTTTTGCTTGCTTCTTCGTTTCGTCTGGCTCTTCTGCCTTGACACGCACCTCACCAGGATGCATTCGGTCCTTTCTCAGATTCAGCCGCCGCTGCGAGTGGATCGGAACCGTTCACGTTCCCCACCGGGATAGCCGACGAGATGATAGAAGACTCATCCTTTGATTCATTTGGTGATTTTGGAGATTTCCAGAGTGCGGGGTCGTTGGAGGATTCCGGGGCAATGACACCCACTGCTGATAGTTGGAGTTTTGCGAGTAATTCGAGTGCGGGGTCTATGGAGGAATTTGGGGGCAGGTTGAGTGGATCGCCAAATGAACGGACTGCTACGTGATGCTGTGTGTTGCGTACTGTGTTGTATTGTCGGGCGTTGTGGTGCTGTTGTGTTTGTTGTCATGTAGATAAGATAGGATAGGACTCGATCTGAGCATGTAATTGTTCTCTCCTCTAGCTTGCAGTGCACTGTAAGGATCAAGCAAGATTCACATGTATGGATATAGCACACGCGCGTGGATAGTATCCCCAAGGCGTGGGGAAGCGAACCGGAAGTTACTTGCTAGGTTGATAGTTGTAGCCACCATCACGAGCGACTGCTTGGAAGTCGAGGGTTGTGAGGATCTTGCCCTCAGGATCAGCCAACGCACACTCCACGTTGTCACCAGGTGCAAGAGGTCCAACGCCGGAGGGTGTTCCGGTCAGGATAAGATCGCCTTCCTGTGCCCTACAGTAAGCCTCATGAACAAGCTGTAATCCATAACATGGGACCTACTTCAATCGTCATTATTGACGAGATGTGTTCAATAAGGCGTGGAATACGGAAAATCATATTTCCTGTATTTCCGTTTTGTTTGATTGCCCCGTTAACCTAATGACCGAACAATTCAATGGCGGAGGAAGGCAGGTGGTGTTAGAACGGCAGACCTTGAGAGAGAGGTTTAAGTTGCTCGCGTCAAGAATGGATGACTTCGGCACGTATGAGCTATGATGTATATGAGATGTCGATCGCCATGTGTCGAAAAATAGAGTGCCAAGGAACAAACCTGATTGGTGTGAACGTGTCGAAGCCTTTGACGGCGGACCAAGGAAGTCCCTTCTTCTTGATCTCGTCTTGGAGGTTTCGCGCGGTCATATCTACGGCCAAGGCTGCGTAATAATGGTTCTTGTCAGGTCGTTCTTTGAGAATGGATCGGAGGATACTCCACTCGCTCACCATACCCAGCAATGTGCGACTCGGCCTCTGCTTGGGAGATATCGCGACCGGTCTTACCAACCACGACACCAAGCTCGACTTTGGCTCATGAGATCAGAAACCGAAGGTGCTTTTTGCTTATCAGAAGGTCACACACCTTCGTAATGTGCTAAGATCCCTCGCGGAATCAGAACCTTTCCCCCTGAGGGTAAGTAACTTGTGGTTGGCTTCAAGAAGAAGAAAGGTTCCTTGGGAACCGTGTTCTGCAGTTCCTTGACATGATCCACATAATTCCGACCTATGGCTACAATCTAGGCTTAACACGTATGAGAGAGAAAAGGCCATGACCGCCCGCATAGACGTACCTTCTTTCCCTGCCTCACAAAAGCTGCTGCAGCCATTCTCTTGGGATGGACGAGGACGCGGTTCAAGTTTCGGACAAGTTGGATCCCGGTCAATTGTGGTCGCTCAGAAGAGGCAATTGATCGGGCTTGGTGGCAACTGCTCCCGAAAAGTACGCAGAAGGATGTTGTCATTTGTTCCCACACACGCGCTTCCAAATTTACCCGGTACACCTCCACACAAAAAAGGAAATTGCAGATGCCCCTTTCGTCGTACTGGTGGGATCATGGGTAAGGCAGAAAGGGACATCAAGCGGGATGAACACGCGTTTCACTTACATCCTAACAGTATGAGATACTTGCGTCGTTGGTGCGTCCTTAGCTGGCGCCAGAGCGTCAAGTGGTCCCACCCAAGCCAACCTCGATCGCCCCACGATGTGCTCAAGCCAGCCCAGAAGGATACATCGTGGTTGAATGTAGATTGTAAAGCATCACAAAGCCTTTGGTGCGGGTATTTTAGCCTTTCTTACGGAGAGACACACCCTTGGCTCCTATGATTCCCGCTGGAAATTCCAGATAACGTCTGCCTTGGCTGTCCAATCCTATGAAATCCGTTGACAAAGAGAAGGAGCGCATGGACGGGGTCATCGGTCTTGGCTTAAACGAGCACACGACCTGTCCTGGTCCGCGAATTGGACATAGAAGGTTTTATGGGACCTCCGCTTGGTTGGTGGGAAGAACGGAATTGGGCTGCGGACCGTTAGGGACCGTATCGCTGAGCTGAGTAGTATACGGCCTGGTTCGGGGAAGGAAGCACGTTCCTCGGTTAAAATGATATATTCTCACACAGTACCGCGTTCCAGTGTCTTTGCATTTCACGATGGACGTGTTTGCATGCAAGGAAAGTTCAATCTATGGTAGAGTTTGATAGGTTGATAGGTTTGCGTGTGGCCGTACCCTTGACTAACTTGGCGCGAAAATGACGCTGGAACGTCAGCCCGCAGTCAACGGAGGGCGCAACCAAGCTGCTGATTGTGCGAGACTAGGTGATATGAATCGAGGATGTGGAAGTGTGCCATATGGGGAGGAGTTGTGATCTCGATTTGGGTCGAGGTGATCAGAGAGAGATCCGGAGCGGCAAAGGCGATGTGTTCCCAGGCGGGTGAGGAGAGACTTGCGAGCGCTGAGCCATCGATGGCTTGGACAGCGACGTCTGTCCTTCGTTGGCTTGTCTTTGTGTCCTTTTACCGGTTCACCACAGGTCTCGGGGCTAGTGACGAAATATTCTTGGTGTTGCTTCTTGGATAACGTACCTCTTGTTGTATCCAAGCCGCCACAAGACCGCAAGATTCTCAGTCTGGATTGCCATGGACTCGTTCGTCTTGGCCTTATAAATTTCCTTGATCCCGGATTCGCACAAAGAATTTCTGGAGCTCTTGACCCAGCAATTCAAGGCTGGCTGCAGGCAAAAGATATCAAGCTTTCCGTTGATACTCCCACTCGGGAAATTCCAGCTTCTAACTCGTTCTCTCGTCATGATGATTGTCACGACCCACGAACGCTCAAGGGTCTGCCTCGAGCCCTTGGCACTCGTCCTTCCATGCCGAGCCATGCCGCTCCTTTCTCTCTTGAGCCGCTGATAGGATCTTGCTCGACCAACCACAAGCTATCCGACGTCCGACACAAGGGCTGAGAGAATCTCAGGAGCGCCCCTCCAAGACATGCATGACTTGACTACCCTCCATTCCGAACAGTTCCTGGACCGCTGCATGCTCACTTCAGGGCTTGTTTACAGCTTTCTGAGTCCTGTCAAAACCCTACCAAGCCACCTTTGAAACCTGCCAGACCGTGGAGGGAACCAAAACAAAACTGTGTCTCCTTGGCCCGCCAAGAGATTCCATGGCTCCCACCTTCTCTTGGCATTCCTGACCAAGGTCTTACTCTTGGTCTTCTCCGTCTCCTCGTTTATAATGCTCTTCTCCTCATTGCCCATTACCACCTTCTCCCCTCCTCTCGAACCTGCCTCCCGACCCTTGAATGTTCTGATTCCCTCAAGATGATTCCCTCACTTGCCATCACACTGATCTCCCTCTACATGACTGTTGTTTCGGCAGTGCCTGTGATTGTCGATAGGTGTGTTGCTTTTTGGTACTGCGCTCCTGAGTAAACTCAAACCATCATTTACAAGAAGCGACAATAACGAAGACGGAAAGCTAGAGTTGGTAGAAGAGTACCAGGAGCCGTCCAACAACCTTGCGAAAACATGGGAGATTGTACTGGTCGTTGTCTTTTGTGGGTACCATCCTCGCTCTCATAATACCCCTCCTCTCATTGCTTCATCTTTCCGCAGCTCTAGTCGTTATTGGAATCCTCGCGACTGTGGTCTATGTGAGGATGCGACACAAACGGAGAAAGCAGGAGAGGAGGACGTCGGGTTCCGTCCAGAGCACCTCAGACCTCATCAGCAACTCATCAGCCAAGAATGCCACGACTACAACAACTAAAACGGTGGAAGATGTCATCACTCCAGTGAGCGCGCTTTGCCACCCAACGTCCCCAACCTCTGCTCACCGTTGATTTTCTTAGCCCATGCCAACCCTACCATATAGCGGTCTCCTAAACGCCAGCCGAAAGCCACGTTAATGTTATTCTATATCCCCCGCTATGTTCGATATCCACATATCGCCATGTTTGTATTGGTATGTCTTGGCCCCAAGTCTTCTCGGAACCGCATGTTTAGTCTTGAGCTCTCTTCGCGCAGAGCCACCCTACTATATCAGCGGCCCCAGGTCCCTCCCGCGGTTTGCAGGAGTGTGCCGTAGCGCCCCCAAATGCATCTTGGTTTCCACGCTGTTTGCGCCCCGCTGCTCGCACCTGTCCATGCCGTGATAGGGTCTGTCTTGAGAGACGGAACGTCGAGCTCACATCTGATTGTAGCATGTGTTGAAGATGTGTTGAAGTTGGTTGGAGGTTGTTGCCTGGTACGGCGATGTCGTTATCTCTCGTGTATTCATACAGTAGTAATTCATTGGAATGCCGTACCCCCCATTGATGAGTATACATGATTGATTTTTGTGCACACGAGAGACGCTGCAACCAGGAACAGTGTCCGACACCTCTGATTATCTATTGAATGAGTTTCAACCTGCCCGTCGCTGAGGTTGGTGGCGTTCGAACGGCCTGTTTGCGGCATTATTGCTACTGATCCGAAACGTTCTCACGGAGAAGCCCGATAATCTTGCACGTGATAGTCGCGTCACGCGTGCAAGTCGAACACTGCCCACGCGTGCCACTTGCGGTAGCAGAGGCTTTTGTTCTTCAACATCGTTACGACTATTCACAACATGCCTACCGCAGTGCGCAGAAAGAGCAGCCTATCGACAACCAGGAGAGCAAATCAGAAGTACATTCCATATGGTGGAGATGATTTCCAGAGGGGAAAGCGAACTGGAATTCCGGTAGCCTATATCGAACACAGTTCAGACGGTTTTGAACCATTCGAGCAACTCATCGACCAAGCCGATCAGAGGACACCACCAAGACCCAAAGTACAGAAGAAGAAGAAACCAAAGACTCCAATTGTGGAGGAAGAAGAATCGGACGAATATGGTGAAAGGGACATGTCGCTGGAGGAAAGTGAGTTGGTTCAAGTCGTTTGTGAGAAATTCAAGAATTTTGAGAGGTTGCTCGCAAAACAGGTACACCGAACAGTCCCGCTGCGTACTTCTTGTCATCGAAAGTCGCATCTCTCAGTACGAGAGCGGGGTCGTCGCTGAACTATTCACCGGATGTCAATTTTGACGAGATACCTTCACCGCGACCCTCATCATCTCGTAAATCCATTGGGAATAGTATGACTAGTCGAGGACCCGGTCCGTCACGATTGTCTCGTGCATTCAGAGCGGACGATTTTGAGGATATCGGAGAAGATCTACCGTTCGATGATGGAGTTTATGATGACCCTCCTGAAGAGGTAGAACAAGATGATGGTGGGATACCGTTACCACCAAGTTCACCGCCCGTACCTACTCCTAGAAGGAAGGTTTTCAAACCATTCGAAGATCAAGACGAAGGAGGGAGCCGGAAAAGCGATCGATTCTCGAGCGGACATGAGAGAACACCGTCCTCGTCAAAGAGTAAAGGGAAACAACGGGCGATCGAACAGGATGAGGATGTGAGTATGGAGGACGACATTACTAGGGGTCTGGAAGAAGTGGAAATGCAGGTCGACGAGGCAGAGGAGGAGGCGGAAGTTGATCAGGAGACGCCGAAGGCGAAGAAGACTAAGGGTAGAGAGGTGGACGATAGCGCGGAAAAAGATGAACGACCTGAAAAGAAGAAAGCGAGGTTTGAGAAGAAGGAGAAGAAACCGAGCAGGTCTCAGAAGGAAAACGTTTTACGGGAAGGTACGTTGTTTCGCCTCTTACCATCAAGGACTCGATTCTACTTTGCCTTCTAGTGATACAGGACAGGAATATGGACGATTCAGGTCTCCGCCGGGGTGCTCGTGTGAGATACGCACCTTTGGACTGGTGGCGTAATGAGAAGGTCGTCTATGGTCGTCGGGGGTCAGGGGGATCGTGTTTAGTTCCCAGTATCAAGGAAATCCGGCGGATACCCAAAGAAGAACCTCAACCCCTCGGGAAGCACGCAAAGAAACGGGGACGTTCTGTTCGAAGTCGAAGCAAGACTGTGGAGGTTCAGGAAGAGGAAGATTTGGACTTGGCTCCTGAAGATGGTTGGGACGATGAAACCACCCCCGACGGTATCATTGCGGCGTATCCCGACGGTGAAGATGTTCAGAAACGTACGTTCCACGTTAATGTTGTTGCTCGCATGGTTGACCCTGAACATGAACTTTAGGCGTTGCATTTACCGCCAGGATGGTGAACCCGAGACCTGCTGCGAATAATGATTTCTTTTTCCAGAAAGTCTTCGGCGATGGAGATTTCATTGCAGCCGGTCAACTAATTATACCTCCAAAGAAGTCGAAGCCGACGAAGGGTACAAAGGACAACACTTTTGTATGTTTGATGAGCTCGGGGTTATTCATTCAGAAGGTTCTCGACTCATGCTTGTATCCCCTCCGTAGGTTTTCTACGTTATCGAAGGTGCCGTCACCGTCAAGATCCATAGAACAAGTTTTGTGGTTGCGAATGGGGGCATGTTCATGGTTCCACGAGGTGAGCCCACTTCGCCACCTACCTTCTTTGCGCCTCGAATCTCAGTGTCATCATCTATTATCTATTATCTACCACAGGGAATATGTATTTCATCCAGAACATCTCGGATCGAGATGCTAAACTATTTTTCGCGCAAGCCCGCAAGGTGATTGAGGACGAGAATGACGCACGCTCAAGTCGGTTCTCGCAGTCTCGTTCACCTTCACGGACGACTTCTCGAGGCCCCGAAGCGCGCTCATCGTCCAAGGGAAAGAAGGCTGCCCCCTCTTGACCCTGGTTTGAAGGATGGCTCCAATGTACCATACGGAATTCGTATTGTATCAAGGGCTTCAGGCGATATTTGGCGACAAGTCATCATGTGCACTTCATCTGAGGCATGATGGTCGGCCGGAAGTTCAGCAAATACAGACTATATGGAAGGTTGTGCGTCGCTTTTTGAGCTATATGCTCGTCCCTAGCTTTCGAAAAGCCTTGGGCTTTACTTTTACCTCTGGGTGTCCAGGCGAAGATGGCATTGACATATGTTATTCCTTATCTGTGTAGAACTATGTTGGATCAATATAATTAAGATCCCAGTCTTCCCGGTATGTCTTCCACAATCCTCGAGTGTTCTCGAAGTTATACGGGGGATGCCAATGTGGGGAAAATATAATTACCCCTCGTGAAGGTGCATTGATCGTCATGTCGAGATTATGCTCAAATTATGAGCGCATGTTGCAGCATTCAGTGTACTCGCAATTCCCTTCCGCTGAATATTTTATACCCGGAGTGGATCTGTCTGCGATCCGCAATCTGGACTGAGCCTCTGGCCCTCAGTGTTGATCATAGTGAGGAGGGTGAAGCGTTTCGTTCCTAGACTCAAAATCACGGAAATTTTTGTTCCTGGAAGATCGCATGGGTTCCTTGGGTAGAATGATCTTCATACGCTGTTGAAAAAAAATTGCGAAACGAAGTGGTCCTAGCCATCGCATCTGAAGGAAGGGCTCATACCAAATTGAGGTGGTACTCGACTCCGAGATTTTGAAGGGGCAATAAGCACGACATCATTGAGTCAATGACATCCTGTCGCCTACGAGAGAATGCAGTGTTCCGAATTATTTCGACGGAGCGAAACGAAGTGTGCCTCAGCATAAGAAGTTAAGTGTGGAAGATGCGGGATGGAATGACAAGGTCAATGGAGGAGAGAGGCTCAGAAGACACACATCGATTCATCATGTCTTGCATTGCAGGCACAGACCCGGAAGAGCCAAAACGACGAACACTGCTCTATACTCTCGAATATAAGAACATATACATGTCCCGTTTCCTGTTGTCATCTCTCCCCTTTGCCGTATGGTAGTTCGCATGATTAGAGACCAACATACTTCACAAAGCTATCATCTAAGGAAGCCCGAAAGCTAGACGAGATACGTGTCGATGTCGAAAAATTAAGCACTAAGAGCGAGATATCGATAATGGTAAAACTCAGAGAGCGAAAGCATGAAAAAGGCGAGAGCCAAAGACAACCAGTTGGAGGTAAGAGTAAAAGTAAAAGTAAAAGTAGAAGTGAGAGTAAGAGTAAGAGTAAGAGTAAAAGTAAGAATTTGCCAAACGAGTGATCGATACGCATATGACCGCAAGAAATCAAAAATGAGTGGTCGAGAACGAGAAATAAGAAACCAATGAAAGCTATGCTAGGAGATATGTCTTGGCAAGAAGGTATCATACATGAGAGCAGCAAACGGAAGGATAGACACCGTCGGAAAACCCGAAATACCAGAATAAAAGTAAAGCGTCCCGTGACACCTAACAGCAAGAATGCGAAGAAGTGGTCAAGTGTGTGTAAAGATTCTACCAGTCAGAATCGTTGATTTTGGTGTCCATTTGGATGAGCTGGCGTTGTTGTCGACCTATTCATCATTGCACCTGGTTGTGACCCTCCGAATACCGATGCTGATGTTGGTACTCCGTAATCTTCAGGCGAGAGCGGAGACTCCGATTTGTATTGGTGACCATGGCCACTACTATGCGATTGTTTTCCTTGCCCGGGGACAGATGGGAAAGAGTCATAAATATCAAACGATTCATCTTTGGACCCCATTGTTGAAACAGATACCCAAGATGGTGTTCTCTGCTGAAGAGGGTTCGCGAGGTTGCGAGGCATGGGAGGCACTGGTGGAACGTTATATGGTGACAAATGTGTCGGTGATGGTGCGCGTTGCAATTGTGGAAGAGCTCCGGGAGACAGATGGCCATCGTCATCTGTTGAATAATTCACCACGTCAGATAATCTAAATCCAACAAAACTAAGACCTGTGTCGATATTCGTCACTAACCACCATTCACAGACTTCTTTTTCTTCCCTCTATTCCAGAACCTCTCTGCAAACGAAGTTGCCCGACTCAACCCTTTGGGACTCTTCAACGATTTACTCGAGCTCTTAACCGAACTAGCGTCAGATCTTAGACTCTCATGGTCGTGTGGTCCGGGAGAAGGTGGGTTTGAAACCAAATTTGAGGAGTCCTCGGAGGAAGAGTAGCTGCCTCGGGGATAAGCTCCGGGCATGCTGAGTTTGAAGGGTCTTCGATGTCGAGGTGGAGACTTCGGAGGCGGCGGCGGGCCAACTTCGTCAATAGTAGGTGGTACCACGTGCTCTTGTCGATAAGGGGTGCTCGGGAAGTGGTGTTCCTGTCTATGTGGTGTTACGGGAGTAGGGGGAACGGGGAAAGGGGGATGGGTGGTTCGAGTTGGTGTAGGAACGGACTTAGCGGACAACGATGCAGATCGCTTCGGAGGAAGAGCCAACCGAAGAGCCTCAGGCTCACGGAATACCAATTGGCTCTCCCCCTCTATGGCCTGATCGTGCTCTCCCTCTCCTACGGTATCTGGGACATCTTGAGGTGGGCGACGTTCCCGATCCAGGATAGTAGGTGTTGGCGTAACCGGCACTGGTGTCTGCGGTTCATCGACTGTGACGACCGGGTTTGTCGCTGCTGCTTTCGACTTCGGCGAGATGAACTCAGACAGCTGCTCCTCCAGCATGGCTGCATCTGCTACCAAAGCTGCCAACTCCCCAAGTCCTGGCGAGATCACATCTTGCAGAGGTTCGGGAGGAGCGAATTGTTGGGCACGCGGAGTCTTCAGTGATGCTGAAGAGTAATCCTGAGCACTTGGAAGTGGGGGCAGAGGCTCTCCACCAGTCTCGCGGACCTTATCGTGAACCACAGCATGGAACGTCCTCCGAGCTGACTTTGACCTGACCATCGCACTCGCAGAGGGTGAGATTTCAGGCGGAATCACCGCTGGACTAGGTAATGTGTCCGGTACTGGCGGAGGCATCAGATTCTTCGGTGATGGAGTCTTGGGCGACGGTGCAGGCACCAATACCCCGCGTGTAATATTGGGAGAGACCATGTGAGGAGGTTCAGATACAATGACAGCCTCACTTGTATCCAATGCCAAACTCTTTCTCATGTCAGCATTAGAAGCTTCATCGTCGGAGACCAGAGATAACGGCCTGGCAGCAACCGGTGTCTCTGGTGCCTGTAGTACTGCTGCGGAGATCTCTGGAGAGGGTTCAGGAGGGCTACTGATGGCATCTGGGGGTTCATCGACAATGATAGAGTGAGTGGTCTCGAGCGCAATGATAGGCGCAGCGAGGTTGACAAAACTCTCATCCAAGATGACTGAATCATCCGCGGCCTCCGGTTTCAGCTCCTGCTCGATCGAAGGCTTAGGTGATGGTGATGGCTCCGGAGATGTGAAGGCAACGTCCTGGGGCGTTGGAACTGTCTCGGTGCTCGCAGATCCGTCGTCGGGTGGCGAAGGCGAAGATAGTGTGGACAGAGGGGACGTTGGCGGGTGGCTGACATCATCCCGGAGTGAATGATACTCTGATGGCGGCGACACTTGTGATGAGGGTATCCCGGTGCTCGGCGTATCAATCGAGGGCGAGATTGCAGGGGAAGAAATCGTGTCTTCAACGGGTAGCGAGATGTCCACATTTGCTTCAATAGACACTACTGGTGATTCTAATTGAGGTGTGAGCGGTGGGGAGTCTGACACAGGTGCTATTGAGGATTGGACGGCCTCGATGGGAACTTCGGTGGAAGTCAAGGGATTTGGTACGCCAGGCTCTTCTAGTGGGACAGAAGTCACCAAGGGAGCAACTATGTCCTCCGATTTATCAACCTTGGGACTACAAGTTGTAAGGTCTTCCTCAGGTTCACCGGTATCCTCGATTGCCGACTGGGATTGGAGGTATGGCAAGTCGGATGGGGAAACCTCAGGACCAGACACAAGCGGTTCTGGGTCGGACGGAAGCGATGGTGAGGGTGTGGGTAAAGCAACGGGTTCAGCAAGTGTGTCAGCCTCGGGAACCTGCACAAGAGGATCGGGAGATAATGGATCGGTGAGGTCGACTACGTCAGCGGGAGGTGTCGGAGAGGGAGGGGATTCGGTGTCTGGGATAGGCGATGGGTCTGGCGAAACCACTATCGTCGGCGTTTCAGCTACGGGAGGTGGTGATTGTACGACCTCCACTTCAGGGAGGCGGGGTTCCTCGACAAGAGATGGACTCTGGTCGGGCTCCTCGGAAATCAGCTGTGTCTGCACATCTTGTGGTGCCTCCTCTTCTACCTCAGGAACAGGTGGCTCAGGTGGTACATCGGGGGTTGGTATCCTGAATGGAGGAATATCCGAGACGCTGCGACGATTAGAATGCGAGATCGACAACGAAAATCTGGGAGTTGGGCTCGAAGTCAGGTCACCAAACCTTGAGTAACGTCTCTGAACACGTGGTGAGGATGACGGGGAATCTTCGACATCTGAAAGAGAATCCGAGACGGATTCAGTCGATGTGGGTGACGTGGGTCGTGAGTCCAGTCTGGGAGGTGAGGTTAGGAGTACCGAAGAAGAGACTGTCCGCCGTCGGGCATTTGAAACGCTGGGCAAATCCAAAGGGACAGCAACTGGCTTCGACAGACCTGGCACCCTGTTTCCGTAAAGTTCTCCCCGCCGCCTCGAAGAACCATCATCCGCGGGAGGCGCACCAATGCCGAAACTCCCCCTAGGAGCAGGGACAGCACCCTTCTTCTCGAAGCTTGCGATTTTTTCCCGAAGACTGGTCGAAGCAGCGCCCGTCCCGAGCCTTGACGTCGGAATCACTGCAGGTGGAGGTGAATGATCATGTGTATTCGATGCGCTGACGTTGCGCTGCTGCAAAGCGGCGATACGATCTTTGAGGTTTCCTTGCGGAATGGAGGGTCGTGTGGTGGTCCTATAGGGCAACGTGACACAGCATGAAGATCATTCCAGACATCACAACGAATTAATGCTAGATGCGAAAACACATACATGATAAGAAAGACGGTTGCTGCGGATAGGGATTAAGTGCAACGAAAGTGAGCGAAAGGATGGGTTTCGTTGACCACTGGCGACCAGCGACAGACAGTGTGGAAGATCTCGTCAGGGCTGCGACTTGAGGACTATGAATATCGGAAGCCACGATGGTGGCGGTTCGAGGTGCTGTGCAAGTGATGCTGGTTGATGATGATGAACGACCGATACGTCGACATTCAGCACATAGAGACCGTGGAAGAGACCCTCGTCGCATAAACCCAGGCCATCACTCATTTCCCGGAGCGCCCGTGCCTCTTTCGGCATTTAGACGCCTATTAAACACCCATTTCAAGTCGAGGATAAGTTGAAAGGATGCAATTACACAATGGTATCATATGTTCTAGGCATATCATGGAGTATACAAATCGAATACAATGACAAAATGCACAAATCACAACACCGAATCTCCACCCGGGGGGTAATCGTTATCAGCAAGACTGTTATGGGCCTTGCGAAGCCAATACGAACGCCTTGCTTGCTTCTTGCTCCCTCTGACATCGTACTCCTCTTCCTCCGAAGTACCACCATCGCTAGGTACATCCTCGTCGTCATGGTCCACGACATACACTGCATGAGCCTCGCCATTCTTTCCCGTTCTCCTTCGTTTCTTAGGAGGTAAATCCGCTATTCCATATCTGCTCTCGTCTTCTTCCTCAACCATCGTTCGTTCATTCCTCTCTACATCGCTTGTGCCAAGTTCCATATCGGCTTCGCCCTCATTCCATGCTGATTTGACGCTCTCCTCGTAAGCTTGTGAGGTCTGTTTGCTAGGACGCTTTCGCCCATTTTGCTTGTCATCAACAGTAACCTTGGTTCGCGGTTCGACACCTATCCACTGGTGGAGCACACGACTCTCATATAAGTCTCGAATTCGTTTGCGTTGAACAATGGTCTTGAAGGAGTCTCCATCAGCCGAAGTCCAAGGACCATATGTCGTGCACTTACCTCCTCAGTGACACCCATAACGGTGGCCAGGATGCTCATCGACTCGGGGCTTCGCCTTTTCTGCCTATGGCGTGTAAAACGGTCCCGTCGCTCGGAGATATATTTAGCACGTTCGTACGCATTAGTCGTTAGGATACCATGTGCACCAGCGAGGGCCGCCCTGACTCTTGCTATTCCAAACGTTCCTTTGGAGATATCATTGGCTAAGATAAAATAGTAGTCAGTTGCAGGGTCCCATTCTCCAGAATAAAAAGCCTACATGAATCCCCAGGGTCTTCGATAGAGAGTAAGTGAGGGGCCTTGGATGCTGCCCACCCTCTACGGGACTTATTGAAATAGTTTCCACCATTCCTCAAAGATATCCCGACTTCGTTGTAATTGAAGTACCACCCGTAAAGTTCAAAGAACTCGATCACCAACACTCCCAAATTCTTCTCAGGGTCAATCTCCCCACGCCTAATCTTCGGATGCATTTGCAAGAAGCTGATCGCCAGACAAACAATACTGTAGCTTCCCAATCCACCAGTGAACACCTCGTTCATGCCTCGTTGGTTGAGGAAGGATTTGATGATGAGAACTAGACTTCGTAGAGCTGGAAGTTCTATAAGGAAATTTTTGATCATCTTCCCTGCTGCGATACCGTTCTTCTGGTTGATGCTGATATCGACGGACATACGACCATGGGTAGTGACGAATTTGATGATAGGGACTTTGGCTTTAGCAATGACCCGGACATTGTCTGTTATACATGCCTGCCTGACGAGGTGTGCGAGGGCATATAAGATCTTCTCTGGTCGATAGTACGCCATACGTTCACAATCAATAACAAGATCTATGTCTCTGTGGAGCACATAAGCATGCGAAATGGCTAATGGTGTATCAATGAATCGAACCTCACCCCTCAGGTAGGTAGAGCTTGGTTTCGTAGCTTCCAAATGGATGCACCGTTGCATCAGGGAACTCCGCCGTTATGGCATTAGATATCTGGGTCACGATCAACGAGCGGATTTCGTCTTCTTCGGGGGTTGGGGAGATATACTTGACGAAAGCATCAACCTCCAAGTGTAGCCTGCCCAAAATTCGAAATCTTCAGTGGTCGCCTCCGATACCAAACCGAAACTTACAATTGAGCAGCGTTTGTACAACTTTCCACGTCCACATCCTGTATCCACGGAGCCTTCTGAGTCGCAGGATCTGCCCTATACCTCTTCCCTGAATATGCATCACTTGTGTCAACCTCATCCACCTTCCGCTTCCTCCCAGCATAATCACTCTCCAAATCCCTCTTCGCCCTTGGTTTTCCTCTGTCCCACGGTCGCACAGGATGATCCTGCTCCTTTTCTGGGGGCTCCTCTTTTTTGGTATCTCGCCTATCCTCCAATATCTCGAGGTCAAATGCAATGAAGTCCTGGTCGCCGAATGCCTCAGCAGCTGTAGGCATGCTCGGTGGGGGCGTAGGTGATCGACTTGGTTTTGAGAGTCCTGCAACTTCCTCTGGTTTCGATGTCGAAGCCTTGGGTCCTTTCTTCTTATTTCGACGACGGCGTGTTGAACTGGACTCAGCAGAGGGGGTCGAGACGGAATGTGCTCTTGAAGGAGGGGCGCTGGACTTGGGTGTTGTTGGTCGTGAACGTGATGTCGATCTAGAAGGAGTGCCCATCGCTGCGCACTATGGAGGAAGCCAAGGAGCTTCTGCGTTAAAACTTAGAGACTTGAAGCTCGATGAAGGGCCGAACCAAAAAGTTAGGACGAAGATGAGACGAAATTGCTCACGCCACAGTCTGCGTCGAATGAGACAAAAAAATGCCAGGACCGTGGATTGAACACGGGACCTCCAGAAATCATGTGACACTTCAGTCTGTTGCTCTCCCAGCTGAGCTATCCCGGCGATGAAGAGAGGGGCTCTCCCTCAGGTCATGGCCGCTAAGTCAATTATATCAGAAGCTTCCTCCTTTTCCCAAGGAGTCAGCATTACATCGTACTACAAAAGGCAAAGACTTTAGATTCAAACAAGTGTAAACTTTCATGGGAATGATGTCGGCAGTGATGACAATTCGAGGTACTATTGATAAGCAATACCCGACACCGTTGATGAGCGAAATGACATTATTCTGGGGTTTATTTTTCTGATTACCACACGAAATGGAAGTACGGTTTTTTTGTTTTCGAAGACTCGGAGTTGCTGAACAACCGAGAGGTAAAACATGATGATTGATGAAGTGTATATAGGATGCAATCCGAAAAATCGGCAATCTTGGCAATATTGCCATAATCCTGCAAGGTGTTATGTATGTGGTTTCCTAGTTACTTGACTGGCTAATCAGTACAAGGTGCTTCATGGGTCATTCAGAACTCCGAGTCGTTGCTACCTGAATCCTTTCATTGTGCATCGCAAAAAAGGAAATAAAGATTCCTTCATTGAATTGAGTGAAAGCTTGACGAGCACACGGTGAGTGCTCATTGATGGATCGAGGGTAAGTACACTTTAAGCACTCACGGTTTCTCTTCCAGGATCTCACCCTCCAAGTACGTGTAATGGGCTGAGCCGTACCTCTTCCTTCCGTCATCCGACACTGATAAGAGTAATGAGACGTTCTTCGAGGTTAACAATTCGGATCGTAGGACGCTTCCTATCGGCGAATGAGCCCGATACATCCATACTCCCGTCCTAGATAACGGGAAGCAGCCACTTACTGCTCTGAACATTAATTCCCCCCGACGTGAGGAAACGCGGGCATCGAGAAAGGCGATTTGGAGTATCCTTTGGCTCTTATCGGGTTGCTCGGTCCTATCGAGCGGTGAGCTATATATACATGTGCAATGAGGCATCCCTTGATGACGTGCGTATGGTACTGGAAGTCTACGGGTTTTCCCTGCTGAGTTGAAGAAGGTGCCAGAAACGGGGCTCACCACAACCAGGGTTTTGGAGATGTGAGAACCATCTGGGACTATCATTCAATCGAATACGTATGAAACCTGGGTGTCGATTAACGAGTCATAGAGGATGAGCTGAGAGAGGAACTCAGTCTATTGGCATTGTTCCTTGTCAGAACCGACTTCACCAAATACGAATAACCGTCTGTCGAAGCGAATGCTGTTGTGCGAGGACCGGGTCGGTATCAAAGTTGTTGAGCGAGCGTTCTTGGGGGGACAATCACAACATCCAAGGCTCGTCTGATAGGACTTGGATCTCTTTCGTCTCTCAACTCCCGGAATATCAATACCCATACCGCTGTAAGCGCGCACCACATGCTCTTCAAAGTCTCTTCGAGACATTCAATTCCAGTTGTCTCCTGCCGTTCACTCGGGCGACTGGGGTGCGTCATTTCCCCCACAATCAGTATTTCATAGACTCACCTATATCGGTGCCCGCGAGGCGTCAGATGTCCGATGCGCAGCCGTCTTCGGGGAGTGACTCACAAACTAAGGCTTACACAAGGTTTGCCAGCCTACAAAGGCGGACTTGTTGCGGGGCATTGAGCGCGTGGGATGCACCACGAAGAGTTCTGGCATTTTACCTAACAGCACCAAGCAGGATACAAACCTTTCGCGGCAAGTTAACTCAATAATTCCAGAAGAGGCAGCCGCGGGAGGACGGGAGGAAACGACGTCCGCATGTGTTCCTGCAGGTCCAAGGTGTAAGTGCATTCCAGAAATTACAGTACATCGATAAGTGGAGCAACGTGTTCGTATCCCAGGGGTGATGGTGTGTCAGAACTTCGAGGCCATCAGTCAGCTGAGACGACATCGAGACGCACAGAAGGAAGACATACCCTGATCTGATATGTCCCGCTAGCCTTTGTAAGGTACCTCACCCATTTGATGCTGTTATAGTTGCTCTTCTCAAACACTTTCAAAAACCGCACAATCAGGCCCGAAGATGTGAACATCAAGACCTGGAAATCAACGTCGATCGGCGGGCGGGCCCAAACTTGTCGTCGAGTAGTACTCGTAAGCTGAGCAGTTCCCATGAAAGTCATCTCTTGGCCCCCCTGAATACGGGGTATCCTAAGGAGAATGCCGAGTTTCAGAAGAAGCACGGTGGAGAATGGAGGTAGACCCACTTCCAGACCACCACATTCTCAGCGGGGACATATTTGGCCTTCCCGTTTGGAACTTTGCAATCGACATTTGTGGTATTGAGTGGAGTGGGTATACGAACAACCACGTTGGTCGCAGACAGCTTATTGTTGAAATTGGTCTTGACCGTTATATTATAGGAAACTTGCGTCGTGCCGATTTCGTTGACGGTTGGAATAATCCGGAGGGGAAGCTTGACATTGGAAGTGGAACGATAACTGGCACATGGGGTCAACAAACAATACGGTGAACTCGGGGAGGCTCACCTCATGAGCTCAAATTCGCCATCGGGAGGAATAAAACTAATCGTGCGAGTCGAATCGAATTCATCCAATCGAACGCATTGGTGGAAACGACAATCGTCCAGTTCTACGGCATCCGTTGTCCCCCGTTCGCTTTTGTCTATCACCAATTTATCGTTCAGGCCAAACTTACACTCCGGCGTCCCAGAGAGGTATGCCCTCATCAGGATGTGACCGTCAACATCAGCTCGTAAGACGGTTCCTTTGGCGCTCATACTGAGATTGACAGTTTCGACCACGTCGACAAAGGCTTCATTCTTCTTGTATTTGACATCCCCTCTTCTCCAGCTTGTGGCCCCTGTTGCTTGCGTTGTGATCTTGGATGATTCCTCCTGGAAAGCCATCAGAAAGGGCACAGCCATCACCATCAAAACTGGGCTCACGGCTGCGATGTTGGTCGACATAACACTCTCAGTTGTGATATAAGACTTCAGTGTGTCGATTTCACTGTTCTGAGGATAGCCAAAATCATTGATCTCTGTCAGGTGGTCGAGGTTAGAAGCACAAGCTCGACGGTGCTTAAGCGGGGACCATACCATCAATCAACTCGTAAATGAGAACAAAGTTGTTCTTCACAGCCTCTTCGTCGACTTTCCCAAAGTACGACTTTGCAATAGCGATGAAGCGGTAGCAGTATTCGAACACAAGAGCGGCGTTGGCATTGCACCTAGTGGCCGTCGGATGTCGGAGACAGTACGCGATTAGTTGAACCCTGCTTACTTTGTGACCGCCACAATGTACAGGTTGTTCGCCCTTACATGGAAGAAGCTCGTGGACCCAAGGGTAATGATTGGAGACCGAACGTCGCTATTCGATATCACTTGTATCCGGAACACATCCGCGATGGAGCGTCTGCAACGACCTTGAGCGATAAGACGACGCGGACAAGTCCAAGGCTCACTTAAGGTCTGTCCTGTATAGTCTCGATATGAGGACCTGGCATCGATTGTTCTACTTGTGCATATCCACTCATTTAACCAGGAACGCGTACCTCTCCTTTCTGGCTAAATATAAAGAACGCCTGCAAGCAAGATAAATTATAGATGGCAGATCCGACATAGATAGATACTCACAGAGATCATGATTTGAGTCGCTGGACTTGGTGTCGTGAAGACAACTTTGGGAGGTCGCCTTTGAGGGCGTTCGCGTTTCGATGTCTGATGCGTCGGTTGCGGTGGCGGAGAGGGTGGTCGCTTGATCCAAATTAGCGGGAGTTCCCATATTTGGTGCGAGTCGAATATAGCGCCTGGGCCCTTAAGCACCCGAGCGACCTTCCTGGCGCAAGCAGGTTTCGGGCATGCATTCACCACCATCCAACAAGGACCCGAAGACGACAATACACCATTATTCTGCACAAGCAGCTTGATTCATCCCCCATGAGTCGCCGATACTCTAGGGCGAACTCAGTTCGTCTGGTTTCTGCGCTTCCTCCCATTATCCACCTTGCGCTCACGCTAATTTTGAACAAGCTTCACTGTGCGACCCTGAAGCCCCTTCTGTTTCACCTCAGGGTTAGTCGGATTCCGTGAACCCTCTTTAGCAGCAGCATCTATCCGCACATTTTCCGCCGGTGCCCGATGATACCAAAATATTTTATGGGGTGCATCCTGCTGACCCTGCTCGGCGCGGTCTTGTGGTGTGTATGGGAATGCCACTCACTTCTTCGTGCCCCCCTGCTCCCATAGTATCTGTATTCAATGCATCGCGCACCACGCCCTCGACAGGGATCAAGGCCCGGGTCAATTCAACGGACTTACATCGGAGCAGTGGCCCATTATTCTCGTCCCCAGACATTCTATAAGAGATGGACAGCGGGATGACGCACTGCCTCCTCGTCGTTAATCCAATTCACCTGCCCCAACGGTGGCCTCGGAGACCTTTATCCTTGATTTGTGAATCATAAGGTGAACATTGTTCGTTTGCTCGCAACTTCAGGTGCTAACGGGTAATTCTCTAGCTTCCTGAGGCGCGAGACTTGGTGACCATCAAAGGGATATTCCCCTCATCCTCATTCCATCTTTTGTGTTGAAATAAAGAGCGTGGCGCCGCCTTAATCACTCATCTTGCCTCGCTCAAGGATTTTAGGTCCGATGATTACAACTCTCTGGCAGTTGCTTTACTTCTTTTGTGCCGTTCGGATCGTCAGTTGCAAATGGAGCACGACGAAATTTTTGTTTGCATTCGGAGATTCTTACACCACTGATGGCTTTAATATCTCTGCCGGGGTGGATTCACCCGTCCCAGGTTTCGTGAGTACATATGGAGTGGTGGTCCCAACTTTCCTTGACGGTCGTCGGGACACACGGATCATTACAGACATCTTCGAACGGCCCTAATTGGGTTCAATTTCTTGGTGTGTAAAAGGTTTTAGTAGATCATTGTTTTGCATCACGACGACAAACAAACCACAGGGGGAACATACAACATCACGAATACGAAGGTTGGAGCATTTCGAGATATTCTCTGCGCGCTGACATCTGACTCTATTTCGTGGTTTCAAGGTTTTCAACTTGGCGTCTGGGGGTGCTACTATTGATGCCGCTCTAGTCGCACCCTTTGAGCCCACTGTGCTGTGCGTAAAATCAATTTCCGTCCATTCTTCGCTATCGCGTTCATCTCCGTTCTCGAAAATTAAAGTTCCATAGTCGACCAAGTCGGGCAATTCAATCAGTTTTTGGCGCCAAAGCCTCAAGGGGCCAACTGGAACAGCTCGAATAGTCTTTTTGCTTTCTGGATCGGAATCAATGATGTGGTATGTGCACCCGCGGTCTACAAGCTCCGTACTGTTCACTCATGTGGTGCGCGATTTCAGGGAAATTCCTTTGGATGGGTACGGGGCACCTTTTCTCCGCCAGAGTGGGTGCAGTGCTGACTTCTGACCCAAATGCAGTCGAACGTTACTTCGCAGAGTGATTTTCACAAGGTCCTCATGGCGAGATTGTTTTCGCAAGTCCGTTGCATCGTTACATCATCCCTATCTGTTATGGTCCCTTACAAGGGTATTGATGGACAGGTCGAAAGCCTCTTCGATCACGGTGCAAGACAATTCCTCTTTCTCACCGTCCCACCCACCAATCGTGCACCACTTCTTATCGACCAAGGTCCAGGGGTCGTAGCGAAGATCACCACGGCCCTGGCGGACTACAATTCGCAACTCATCCACGACGTCCAATCTTTTACGAAAACGCATAAAAACGTCCAAGCCTCCGTCTTTGATACGCGACCGATCTTCAACACCCTTTTAGACGACGCCAATGTATTCGGATTTGTGAACGCTACGGGATTCTGCGAGGCGTACCAAAACGGCACACCTGACATCAACACCTTTATTCCTCCCTGTGCTGCGGTATCGAGCTACTTGTGAGTGCTTCTATCACACGTTCCGAGAGATTTAAGCGAACGGATGCTCACGGAGGGACGGGATCGTACCGTTAGCTGGCTGAACTCCTTGCATCCTCTATTCACCGTGCACAAGTAAGTGTCCAATCTTCCCACCCGACATTTTTCAACCTCGGCTGACGGCCTCTCACAAACCAAGCATCCTAGCCAAGGCGATAGCTACTGCATTGCAACAATGAGTCGTACTCGGGTCTGTTTCGTTTGTATGCATACTGTATGTATCCCGGGACGAAAAAGGCATGTTTGACCTCATGCACGATTTGCCTTTCGCTTTTCGCCGGGAGAAGTGGCACGCCCGTAAGATCACAGGACAGTTCATTTGCGCACTTTAGGGAGACTTTTGAATAGAATGGATACCGGAACTGACACATGCCGCACTCTTCAGACGGATCCACGGATTCATTGTATCCTCGAGTCTCATCCTGTCTCATCGCGAGCTGTTTGTGCTTCTTATTTCGCGATGGGCATCCTATCGATTCATCGATAATACACACTATGGCGGTCTCGGAACGAACTCACTATCTAATGAAGGACACCAAGTGATCGGCCTTGTAGTAAAGGGTGCATATGACACACAGGGCATGGATATACGCTAAGTAAGCTTTTCTCAAAAACGGTGATATCGGCTGGCTGTGCCTAATTTCTCTTTCGGATCCTCCCACGGCGTCCACTCTCAGCGTTCACAACAAAGAAAAAACTCCCAGAGTCAGGCACATGCATCGCCCCGCAAGGGATGGTTTTCACGAGGCACGGACTACTATGATGGATGTGGAGGAGATGACCCGTTGGACGCGGCTCCCCAGCCCAGTCCAATACACTCCGGGTATGCTCTGGGGAACTCCAGGTTCCACTCTTCTCCGAGCGTAGTCAGGAATCAATCAGACAAGTGTACCCGAATGTACCTATCGTCGGATCGCAATCATTCCAAAAGACAACTAGGGGGTTTTCCACCCCGGCGAACACATGAGTACAGACCCTGGATAGGTGTCAAAAGACCAATGGAATCTCCCCCCTGAAGTGCGCTACGGCGCACGTCATGTCCGTTTTGTGCACACTCTGCTCGAGCCAAGGCTCAATATCCGAAATAATCGGTAATGATAGTGAAGCAATGCATGCCTCGAGACAGAAAGAGCGACACACCGTTGGCTCACTAAACTTGGTTTCGCCGCCCAAACCCGAGTCCGCGATAGCGAGGAGCTTGGAAACATTGTGACAAAGTATGCTGACTGGGGGTTTGCGGGTTGCAAGAACGCATCATCTGCCGGGTAACGTTGGAATAGTATGCGTGCACAACGGAATGATCCGAGAAGGCATCCGGATTGTGGGTCTGTGTGGGGCCACAATTAACGGAGGTATAGGGAAAGAACATCAGCTGGATACTGCCGGCCAATGATGGGCTTGCACTTACAGCTAGGCTGCAAGCAGGCAGACTACAGACTACGGAGGCTTTCAATATAATAGCCACGGCAAGGTGTTTTCAAGGAGATGTGTTGATCGTCTCAGTTCCTTTACGGCGGGTGAAACTCAGAGAATCAACTTCAGGAAGGGTAAGGAAGGGTGAGGCAAGCACACCTTGATGGTGTGCTTGTAGTGAGAGGTGAGGGTTGAAAGGCAAACTCCCCGCCGATCAACAGTGCAACGGATAGGTTCGCCGCCAGACGATTACAATCCAACATCCCACCCTAACGTCTTCCACATTACGGCACTCCGAATTCAGTCTCGTAACATCAAACGGCACTTGGGACTCTACGCCACAGGACCTCCGTGGGGAAAGCATGGCAATGGTGCAACTCTGCAACTCTCCAGGGCGTAACGGCGCCAGATCTACGGATTATCTATACCAGTGTTCCGTTGATACGGGGAGATTATCTTGCTCGCATCGCAACGAGCCAAAGTGCGTGCGACGGACGGGGGTTGGAGGCAAATTATGTCAAGAGAGGAGATCCTGGATCGCAAAGAGGCAAGAAGTCAGTCAACGGAGGGTAACTTTAAGTGGCGGACAATCATACAGGCAAACTTGAGGCCTGATTGGCGAGATAACCAAAACGTAAAGAACCAATGCAGCCTTGGAAATTCTCAACAGCTTCGTCATGACCAACAAACAAGAGGGAACCCTGACTCTCGGAGGCTTTTCACCAAAGGGAGTAGGAGGGGCGTTGAAAAAAGACGTCGCAAATAAGCAACGAGGAAGAATCGCCCCGCGGCCCTCCGGTATATCCGGGCTCTGGACCATGGATTGAGGGTGGGGGAGTAGTCGAAGAGCGAGCACCAAATTGACTGCTGCTTGAGAGCTGGAGATGGGATACATTCCTGTGTGAAGCCTTTCTGATTTGCTTCGGCTAATCCCATCACTGTCGTTGGCTTGTCGCTTCCAATATGATTCATGTGACGGATTGTGGGAGTCTCGCGGGAGGACCATTGTTGAAGATTTATTTCTTCTCAAGTTTGCAAACTGGCCTCCGACAAGGATCAGCAATCCTCCCAGATCGGGGAAGTAGGGGGGCTACAATAGGATCCTGGGAATGGTCAACGGACCCGTAAAGACCTTTACGGTTAATCGAACCGGAGGAAAAGGGTCTAAATGACCACCAACTCAGACAAACGCCCGAAATCCAATGGTGAGATGTGGATTTGATTTCTCCACGGTTTGTCGCTCCCGAAGGTAAGCGCCTTCTCCTCCAAGCCCTCCGAGGCCGAAGAGGGGTAGAGGTATTCTGAGTTTCGCAAGACAGGATGTTCCACAGTGAAATGGAAACGTGTCGATTCTGTTACTCCTCGTTGTACCTTATGACCCGTCTACGGCGGCAGTATGCACGGGCGTTGGGGATTTTGTATTGCCCAAAGGATATCAATCAGCATCATGGCTATGTCCGTCCTATTTGTGACTGAATCGATGAGCAAACCCTTGCCCAAGACACGAGAATGGACCCTCCATGCAAACGTCATGCTCACCTCCCTTCCCACCTGACTACCATCCTGTCTGAACCATGAAAGCACCTGAGGTTGGCATTGAACATCACGGACTGGATTCTTGTCGCGAGGTGAATTATGTCGTAGCACGCAAGAACAAAAGAAACAATACCTTGGCAGATACCACCAGACAGCTGCGACAATGGTGGGGGGATGGGGTCGCATCTCGAAGATGGAATTCGGGTCCAATCGAGCGCATGAACCTCGAGAACCACTGTCAATGCAAGGCTGTGATGAAAAACTCACATTCTGGATACCGTCCCGAACCGGCTGAACGCGGAAGCAGCTGCAAGGAAGAACAAACAGAACCCTTGAATAGTTAATTTCCACACTACCCATCGTACCCCACCTCCTCTCGAACTCCGAACGGCAAANNNCGAGAGNGTTGTGNNTNNNACNNANNTGNGG
>JANAWD010000541.1:0-29238 GCA_027627245.1 Meripilus lineatus | reverse complement strand
CGGAGGAAGCTCTGACGAAAAGCTCCCCTTGTTTTGGGTTTTCCCATGCTCGGATTGTACATCTTTCCGATCGGACTAGTCTTTCTGCCCATGTGATTGGTCCGTTTCTAGTTTGCTTGCACCGAATTGGAACTGAACCATTGCTGCTCATACTGCCGACTTCTATTTTGTAGGAGATGGGTTCAACGCATATCAATTTGCTCGATTTCTATCACAGTACTACCAAGGTCTACCCCCTTTGGATAATGTACCATGCTATTCGCCATCTCCTGTCTACCCTATTTCGGACAAATTCAATACCCTTTCGATTCCTTCAATGAACCATACGTTCCATCGGGATTCCGTACCACCATTTTTGGACCCGGCTCGTGAGAAGCCATCAAGATTCTACCTTCGACTTTCCGCAAAGCAAGTCGGGGAACTTCAAAAAGGTGTAACAGACCAACGGAGCACAGAAGAAGTTGTGGCCCTTTCCAGACAAGATGCATTTGTGGCGTTGATTGCGAAATGTTATTCGAAAGCGGATCAAACTTGCCCTCCTGTCCAACACATCTCGACGCTATTTATGGTGTGTGATGACTCCCGCTTTCTGCCATCCGTTTCGCTTGAGATGCCATTTTTCTGAATGAATGCTAACGTATCCCGGACCTCGTAGCCCCGGGGTACAAGCCCATGTCCCGCGACAATCCCGACGAACGCTATATCATTCACGGTTACGGATCCCATCCAGGATCCGGTCAACGCATCGCTATATCACATCGCATCTCGTATCAGGCGTTCCGTAGAAGTCGCGCGCATTCCGGAGTTTATATCCTCAATGCTGGGGAATATGGAAACCCGGTTCATTCAGTGTTCAAATGCGGGTCTGGTAGTGGATTTGACACCTTCACCGGGACACATGCTCGTCAACTCAACCTGGAAGTAAGCCGAATAAATCCTTCTACATACCTTCTGATCCCTAACGTCCTCCATCTACCGGCGTATAGGTTCAACTGGCACTCCGCCCATTTCGGTTACCCGAACCAAACCCAGTTCTATCACACCCTCCTTGATGAACCCCGTTTTCTCAAAATCTTCCAGCCAAACCCCTACAGGCTCCCTGATGGAACATGGCAATCTTTTACGTCCAATGATGCTGAGATCACCTGTCATGTCCGCAGTGCAAAGAAGGAACCCTTCGAAGAGGCCCTGAGACATAAGCTCAGGGTGCTTCGGGTGTCTGGGAATGTTGAGATCATATGGAGCTGACGAGAACTCTGGGTACACCCACATCCTATCTCCGAAGTGTTCGGCGAGGAATTGAATCACCCTCCGAATCTCGTATCTGATAATAACGTTCAGAGTAGTAAGCGGCTTAGCGTATAACCCACGATATATATCGTAGACCAGAATGGGACGGCGGGTCATGTATCTACGGAATCCGCAAGTTCGACTCGACGAAAGCGGTCATTGCATTGGTATAAATTAATGGAAGTATCCAACAATTTTCATAGTAGTCCAAAGACAGTACGTCACATGGAAGGAGCGTATGGATATAATGATACAAAGCGGTGATAGTGTCGATTCCGATGTCATAGATATATATGTGCGGTGAAGATATGAGAAAGTGTATGTCTGGAGGTTTTGATAATCCGCGGAAACAGTGAGCAGAGCACGATAGAGGGAAAAACAAAAAGTGGAAATCTAGAGAGAGATGCAACGAATCAAGGCTCAATATGATGCTAAGAAACGCAAAACACGGACTGGAAAAACGCACCAGATTGGAGCATATGTTGGAGCTTCACACTTTCAAACACTCCACGACATCAAAGATAAACTCGAGCTGGGAGTGAGTCTCTTCCTCTCAATTACGAGGGAAGATATAAGGATGTGATCGAAGTACGGCTGACCCTCCGGGAATACTTTCAAAACGGGAGGGGGTGACAACCTGCCGTCTGCTCGTGGTGTCAAGGGTGAAGGGGTATATGTAGCAAGAAGGGGTGCTTCAGCACTGTCTCCAGAACGACTTCTCAAGTAACACTGTTGTGAGACGGCGATATGGGTACCTGCAAATGGAGGAGTATGATAGAAGAACGCACACTTTTGACAGGACTTTCGTAAGCCCAGCTGAGGGTCAGGCTATCGTCATTGAACCAACGCCAATTCCAGTTACGCTGGTCGAGTAGATCCGCGAAACTATCAATTGGAGAAATCTTATATGTATGAAAGGACGCACGTCTGTTCGACTTTTTGCCTTAAAGAGCACACTGTCTGTGAGTTTCTCTCTTCCATCGAGTGTGATGGTGCTCTTCTTCACCGAGATACCCATTCTACATCACGCAACGTATATATGGGCGTAGCCAGAAAGCATAAAAATGATGGCACCTGATTTAGTTGATATCAATTTGCGTGAACATAGCACTCACTCGAACTGCGCCACGAATTCCCCCTGGTCCGAGTCTCCTCTCCGAATGACGGTGAAATGCGACGACGGAATGAAAACATTCGTGTTTACCGAGATGTGATATATAGGGATAGCCAGAGGTTGATATGTGAGCACCATTGCATTGTGAGACTGCTGAACGAATGTGTATTGGATTGGCCCAGTGGTGGCGGAATGTTGATACCTAATGATCGGGTGTCAGGAAATCAAGGTAACTTGTAAGACAACAACTCACTCTGTTCTCCCTTCGGATACATTGGGAGATCCTGGGGCTCTCGACCTCCTGTCTGAACTGGAACTTGAAGGTTCTGGGGCCCTCCGTCTGCTGGGATTTCGTGACCGAGCTTGTCTGTCGACTGAATCTTTGTAACTACAAAGCGGAGGTGTGGGGCATAATGAGCCAATACACCCCACAATTCGAGAGTAGCCACAAGGGACCGTTGGAGAATCCTCGGGTGAATAGATGAGATGACAGAACCTACTTACCTGGGGGGTTCACCAGGCGACAAAAATGGTGAGACAGCACCATTGGTCTGACTCTGATTCGAAGATGGACTCTGTCTCTCTGTCCTATGCACTGCAGCAGCCCTGTCCCACTCTGACTCTGGAATTATCATGATTCAATGTAGCGACTTGAGTGAGGTTTGGTGGTTCTGTCCGTGGATGTCGACTACCTTGAGAACGCGATGGCGATGTAAGTGAAAGGAGAGTAGATGATTTCACGGAGATACGTCGTGGTTAAGGCAAAGTCAAGGAGAGAGAGGATCCTTGGATTCTAGGCCTGTGCTGCGGACGCTGTGGGATATATGGAAAGGAATACGAAGGGGCTATGTTACGAGATGGGTGATGGGATGATGGAGTGGCTTGGCGGCGATGTGGAGAACAAGGTGTCGGGCGCGCGCAGCATCTCACAAGCTCCCATCAAGTGCACCAACTCCATGTTCTCTTGCATCCGTGGAAGTTCGGTGGAACATATAATGAAAGGGGTACGCAAATTTGTCTCGTCCAATCTACGTAGCCAGGCCCAGAACGATTGGAGTATCCATGCTCGGCTTCCTGCGGTGAGCAACGCGTTGATCACCCTCAGGCTCATATTGTCTCGAGGTATAGGACTTTCTTTTCTCATCTATTTTTACCAGGTCGACCCACCTGTCTCGGAGACCATAATCGAGACGTCTTGCCTTACCGAGTTGCGATAATACCGCCAACCATGCGTTCGGAGAAGACTTATATTGACCCTAACAAAATCCAATATAATGGGTCCGAATATTTCTCTGAATCTCCACCAATATTTGAACCTCTTACGGCAGCCTATCTTCTTCTGAAACCTCTCTTTTGAATTATCCAATTCACAGCAACCAATCCATACACATCTCCATTCTTCTGGTCTTACCTTCGAGCAACGTAGACCAAAGCCAGGCTAGCGTGGATTGCTGTGTTACTCTACAGTCTACAGAAAAGTGGGTCCCAGTCTCGACCAGGTTACTCCTGTGTGTGCAGAGAATCGTGATTGGACCGGATAAAACCGCATTCATTGGTTCCTGGATGCCTGTTCCTCTGACTCTCCTCTGCAGGAACAACATTGTCGCATCCGGGCGAAGGAGCTGGTGGTATTCGTGTTTTCTTGATTCCTCTTTATGTGGTTTTCTCTCCCATTCACGATTATTCCTCGATCACTGAAGACTTAGGTTTTTCAGACCTGCATCGCGAGCTGAATTGCCCAGCTCATTTCGTGCTTGCTGGACAACAAACGAACCACTCGGGAGCACACGCAAATTGTTGCACGAGACGGAACCACGGAGGCTATGTTGAAGCTTAATCGACATTGAATTGATCCCCGTGGGCGGAACTAGCGTCCCGACGTGACTTTGTAGAGCCCCTTTTCTCTACTAATCCGATTCAACCCTTTGTGCCCAAGGCGCATGAGACTCCAGTAGTCTATATTCGAATTCTTCAAATTTCGACATCATCAAAAGGCTCCTAGAAATACAGCAACGCAGCATTCAACCGGACCGGATATTATTGCTGTATCTATTCGATGGATCACACCGGAAAGGATTCTGTTCCTCAACGTGCATCTTACGGTATCGATCTCAGCAATAATTGATGGATGGTAAGAACCTTCAAGCAGTATATCTATCTCCTCAGCGTCATCAGGTGTTTCCCTAATCTGGTGGGACTCTCCAGCCCATGATTGTATCGAAGGCTGGAATGTCAATTCCAAGGACACCCTACGAGCACACCGAGTCTCGTGGGCCCTGCCCGAGTGCTACATCGAGAGCATATCAATCATCAATCTCGCTTGTTCCCATCCTCAGGTTCGGTGACAACCTATGTGCATGCTGCCTCCTTCATCTGGTCGTATTCAGAGATGTGCAAGCTCGGAGGAACCATAGCGCCGCCCAATTGAACTCACCAACCCATGTAACCTGACCATTCTTCAAAATGTTCCGATCAAACCAGAAAAAAAACCTCTGCGAGAGGTTCACTCGATCCCGATGAATGGAAACGGGCTCGAAAGCACATCCTCAGATCGTATTCTGGAAGACGAAAGACCGGGAATGATCTCTTCACCCCCTACATAAAGTCCACCCCTCTGGCTTTTTCCCTCTCCAGCTTTCCACTCTCACATCGAAGCTCTACTATTCACATACCACTATGGAAGACACTACCCTCTCCGAGCAGCCTCTCTTCTGCCTTCCTCCGGAACTTGTTGCAAGCCAGCAAACCTCGTCCGCTGCTCGCGTCATGAGCACCGCCCGCGTTATGAGTGCTCGTGTCATGACTGCTCGTGTCATGAGTACGAGCTCGCCTACGAGTAGAACACCGGGCATGAATGATGGACTTATCCTTCCGGAATCTTACAAGACCGCGCCGACGCTGAGTCGCGTCATGGTCGCGGCAGCTCCTGAGAGGGAACAACCCCTCCGCGGCGAGATCAAGTACCTGTTTTCTCCATGAATACACACCAGTCAGCTAATCATATGCATCAGGCTTATTGTCGTCCTTGCAGAGTTCACAGATCATCAATTCGCCGCTGGTGCTAAAGACCACTTGAAAGACCTGTTTTTCTCCAAAGGGAAGATAGCTACCGGTTCCGTGACTGAGTACTATTCGGAGGTATCAGGCGGATTGGTGAATTTAACCGGAGAAGTTGTGGGTCCATTCCAATTGCCACACACTGCAGCGTACTACGCCAATGGCAACTCCGGGCTTGGTTCAGCCTACCCAAATTCTCGTACAATGGCGGACGATGCGCTTACCGCTATGGGGGCGGGAACAGACTTCTCGCCATACGATAACGACGGAAACGGACTGGTGCGTCTCCTTCTAGTGTGTCGTAAAGTATGCAGTGCAATTGACGTAACTTTGAAGGTTGATGGGTTTATTGTGGTGCATTCCGGTCCTAATGGAGCGAAAACAAGCAACAAAGACGATATTTGGAGCGTCAAATGGTTCCTCCCAAAGGAACGGTTGGTTGATGGTGATTTTCCCCTTCAAGTTTCACGACCGCTACTAACAACGTGCAATACTAGGAGGTGTCAAGGTTTACGCGTTCTTGACGGTCGCGCAGGATGCCACTCTCGGGGTTTGTGCCCACGAACTTGGTCATTTATGTGTGCAATTTCTATATTCGGAATTGTATTCCGTTTTCTAACATTTTGCAGTGTTTGGCTGGCCGGATCTTTACGATACCGACGGTTCCTCTTCTGGGACCGGAAATTGGTGCCTGATGGGAACTGGTACCTCGGGCCAGGGTGGCACAAGACCTGTTCATCCATCGGCCTGTAAGCCCTTTCATTTGGATATCGATTGTCCTAAATACTCATTCGACTAGGGTGCAAGTCGAAGCAAGGATGGGTCGACGTTGTTAATGAGACGACCAATCACCAAGTTACGGTCGAAGACGTCAAGACCGGAAAGAAGGTCCATAGGCTCTGGAGGAATGGAGATGCCGGAAACGAATATTTCTTGGTCGAAAACAGGGTGACCACTGATTTCGACGGTGCTCTACCTGGAGCTGGTCTACTTGGTATGTCCTTTCTGGTCTCTACATCTATGTCCATTCCCTCACCATATCCACAGTTTGGCATATTGATGAGTCTGTGGGCAGTAACACTGATGAACAACATCCCAAAGTCGGGTTGCTGCAAGCTGACGGTCTCAGCCAACTTCAAATCAAGTCAGGCCGAGGTGACCGTGGTGATCCATTCCCTGGATCCTCGAACAACGTCTCCCTCACTTCAACCTCGAACCCTGATAGTAAATCCTATTCCGGCGAGGATACCTTCGTTTCAATTACTTCTATTCCTGCCGCTTCTTCCTTCATGACCGTCGATATCACTGTCAAACCAGTTGATGTTTAGCTCTATCTCATCGAAGATTAGTTGTTCACCTTGCACACTTACTTCGAGGGGCTTCGTTGTATACACTCTCGTCGGATAGTAATAGTACTATTAGTATCGGAACTTGCACCTCTTGAGCCGCTCTCCGGCGAATCGGAGTGATACCACGACTTGCGACTTTGACTGCCAGTGGGCTCAGATTCCTTGATGTGATATGTCAATTCTGCAAACAAGCTCCCCTTCTGTCTCTCTTTTCTCGAGGATTCATAATGAATTGACACAGATGTATTATCCCTCCTCGTTTTATTTAACACTTTCTTGGATTCAGATTGCGGTAATTCAGACGCCCTCGTCTCGGCCGAAGGGGTTCGGGCCCGAGCACCAGCTCGCCAGTTGGCCGACTGTTTTCTTTTGACCATATCCCACTTGAACTCGTGGAGTTGAATGTCATTGTCGAACGCATGGATGACATGTTCCATTCAGAAGTATCACTTCTTCTCTGCACTGGCAATGGTCTGAATCTCCTGTGACCTGTGTCCTGGATTCGTGTATCCCTGCAGCCGGAAATGTCGATCCCACATTCTCGCAAACAGCCTCCAACGACTCTCTATTGTGTTTACTCCATATGTGGGATCGGGTCTCTTCCAACGAGAATTTGCCTCATCACCAAACGACCCCCACCCCCATCCCCCGCAGCACCTGCTCCTGGTGGAGATATCATTCTAGAATCTCTGAGGTGTCTTGCACTCAGAGATACGTATGCCAAGTATCCTCACGGCGGCTCCTTCGGAACTACACTTCAGGGCACTTGAACTATCATAGCCCCGAACATCCTGTCACGATGACAGAATGGTTAGCCTGATTCCATTGTAGAAGGTTCGCAAGCATGTGAGAGCGGAGGTCAAGAGGGTGGGTTCAATGGTTTCTCAGTACCTGTTCTTCGAGCTCACATTGCCAGGAGCATCTTCGCTTCCGTCAGCTCACGAAGAAACTAAATAGTAAGCAAGTATCCTCTTCTACTACACCCATTTGTCCGGTTCTCTCAATCGGGGAAGACCTCGTCTTCTCTCCAACTTCTCTCCGAAATCGTATCCCCGCCGTACGGGTTTTCTTGGTCCCGACGCACTGGGTTACGTTGTTTAGGCTATTCCATGCTGCAAGGTACATTGGGCGTGTCGCTTTCAGTCTAGACTCGTACTACCCCTAGAGGATGAAATCAGAAGGGCATCCATCGTATGTGAGTCGAAGGATTCGATATCCAGACATAACCTTGTACACTAGGAACTCTCTTTGCAAGCGCCGAATGCTACTCAATCTTGGTGTCCACGAGATCACCTTTCATAGTATGTACAGTTACAGAACACAATCGACTGTCCAAAATGCCGTACCCCGACTGATGCTATGCAGGCTTCCTGCTCGAGATAGTATCGTTGAAGCTCCGTCCTTTCCAATATCCCTCTGGAGAGATCCTCGAGCCCCACATTACGAGACCTATATGGTATGACCCCAAAGTGAGCAGGTTCTTTACTATCTACGCACAGATCAAGTGATTCTCTTGTTCCTGACGTTGCGAGGAGAATACTCTGCCAGAATCTTGCAATGCCAACCACGGTCACATCGGTTTTCGACCTCTCCTATCTGACGAAGAGTTCTGTTCATCATTCTACTGACACGCACGCACATATCCGAACTGTGGTTGTTACATATCACGTTCGATGCATACAGAACCACCATTGGACCTGGAAGTATGTCGGTGTCACTATCCGGTGCTAATCGGATTCTAGGACATTCATGGAAGGTTGCGCGGCGCAATCATTGTGCCACACCAAACATGTCCTTCGACACAGCCTCACAGGCTGGTAGCAGCGTCTGTGGTATGACTGCTTCCCATCCGCCTCGCGTCAATGTATCACAAATCGCACAACCGTCTTCAGGAGAGCCTCGTTCCTTTCTATTGCAGGTACTAGGTTCGAGCTATTGTTCCAAGATGGTCATACGCGAGCGCTCGACCTCACAATCCCTTGTTGCCCACAACGTATATAAGCTGTATCCCCTCCTTTCTTTCCCCCAACATCCAGTCCTCATTCATTGGATTTCTACGCACAACTATGGATTACACCACATTCTCCGAGCAGCCTTGCTTTTGCCCTCCTCATCCTGACCTGCTTGCTCGTCAGCGAGCTGACTCGACGAGAGCTCAGGCTCAAGGCGTTGCACAACAGTCCTTTGCCGTCACAAACAATGCCGTCGGTCCACGAACCGGAAGAATCCCAGGGATGAATGACGGGACCATCTTCCCAGAGTCTCATTTCGAGGCTGCCCCGACATTGAGCCGGATGTCTAGGGCAGCTCTTGAGAGAGCCCCCCTCAGGGGCCAGACCAGGTATGTTTTCTTCAAACATTCCTGGTGCACAAATCTCATGTAGTGTTAGGGTCGTTGTCGTTCTTGTAGAATTTACGGATAGGAAGTTTAATGCTGGTGCAAAGGCGAACTTCCAAGATCTCTTCTTTTCGACTGGAAAGATCGCCACTGGGTCTGTCACAGAATATTACAAGGAAGTCTCCAATGGACTCATCACACTGACCGGCGAGGTCGCCGGTCCATTCCAATTGAAGAACTCGTCGGCGTATTATGCTAATGGTGCCAATGGCTCTGGCAGTGCTTTCCCAAACTCTCGCACAATGGCTGACGAGGCGCTCACGGCTGCGGACGGAAGCATCAACTTCAAGCCGTACGACAACGACGGCAACGGATATGTACGCCATGCTTTTGCCATGCTTCACCATGCACAACGTTAATGACGTGTTACCCAAGGTCGATGGATATATCGTGGTCCATGCTGGACCTGGTGCAGAAGTCACTGGAAACAGTAACGATATCTGGAGCGTCAAATGGGTCCTCCCACGGGAACGAACAGTGGATGGTACATGCTGTTTCTAACCGATCAGTGCTGCCGTCATGCTGACCACGTGTTCACGTAGGTATTAAGGTCTATGCTTTCTTGACCATCCCTCAGGATGCCAAAATCGGAGTTTGTGCCCACGAACTTGGACATTTATGTACGTCAGTTCCCCGAATAGGTCGTTTTTGATCCTAACTTTTTTGCAAGTATTCGGCTGGCCTGATCTTTATGATACCGACTATAGCTCCGCCGGAGTCGGTAATTGGTGTTTGATGAGCGGAGGCAGTTGGGGTGGTGGAGGAGCACGACCTGTTCACCCATCGGCCTGTAAGCCTTCCGATTCTGTCATCTATCACTCTATGTACTCATCGGAGTAGGGTGCAAGGCGAACCAAGGATGGGTTGACGTTATCAATGAGACGACCAATCATCAGGTCACGATCGCCGATGTCAAGACTGGAAAGAAGGTTCACAGGCTCTGGAAGAACGGGGATGCCACTGGAAAAGAATATTTTTTGGTTGAAAATAGGGAGCCTACTGCTTTTGACGGAGCTTTACCTGGGGGCGGTCTACTCGGTTTGTCGCTTCTAACCTCTATAATTCTGTCCACTCACCCCATCACGACAGTCTGGCACATCGACGACGCAGTTGATAACAACGCTAATGAGCAGCACCCCAAAGTTGGCTTGGTACAAGCCGACGGTCTCAACCAACTTCAGGCCGGCTCAAGTAACGGTGACGGTGGTGATCCGTACCCGGGAACCTCCAACAACGTCTCCCTCACTGCAACCTCGAGCCCTAATAGCAAATCCTATTCCGGCGGGGATACATTCGTTTCCGTTACTGCGATTCCCAAGGCTTCTCCTTCCATGACTGTCAACATCACTGTTAAGCCCCAAGCGAGTCCGACCTCGGTAGGAATCAGCTCCTCAAGCTGGTACAGAATGAAGAATTCTCTCGCTGGTTATTCACTCGATGTGATTAATGACGGTGCCGGCAACAAAGAGGGCCTCATCCAACTCGCTCGCGAGGGAAACTTCAGTGGGCAATTCTGGCAATTTAGACCCCGCGCAGACGGCACATACGAGATTCGTAATATGTTCCTTGGCCCCAATCGTGCCCTTGATGTGTACGGTAACGACAAGACGGTCCCTTGCCTCGGCGACGCCGGGTATTACTCGGGCCAATACTGGACAGTCACGCCGTGGGGCGATGGCAGCTACCACCTCGAAAACGCATTCTCTGGTCCATATCTCTCATTGGATAGCATGGATGGTGGAAACAAAGTCGCGATAAATAGTGGTCCAAATGCTGGGAGGCCTACTCAGAGGTGGACCTTGACGAAGATTCGTGATATCACAGAAGGCGACTTTCTAGCTTAGGAGGATGGAGGTGCCTCGTCCGTAGGAAAGATACAGTTTGAGCCATTGTTTTGTTGTTCTTTCTACGTCTCTAGCTGTCAAATACAAATAGGTGTCGGGTGTACTCACAAGCAAAGTATCAGAGTTATGTTGTTCTGCTATCCTGTACAACAATCGGAGCATCTTTCTACGGTGTCACGAGGGCGTGCAACTGAAGAGCGACAATCAATCTCATGCAGACGAGTTGTTACAATACCGCTCTTGTCATTGTGATTCGGTATTTCGAGCAAGGTCGAAATAAGGAGAAGTCAGTATGATGGGCGCATGTTCCGACCCGCCACCTTGGGTCGGTTATCATGCCTTTCCACTTTTCTCTCCCACGTGGCAATTCGGCGCACATTTTCCCACAATTGTCATGTAATGGCCTGGGCTCCATGCCAAAATCATCATTGTCTGTTCGTCCTGTTTCTTGGAGAGGATGAGTGAATTAATTATCGTTGCAACTCGCACAGGGTATGCAGCCTGAAGCTAGAAGTCTCAGTCAATCAAATGCTTTCAGACCCCGAGAATTGACACTGAACCCATATATAGTATTCCACGATCATGCTTCGACTAGAGTTGGAAGGCAGTGGGAGGAGTCACCAAAAAAAACTACCTCTAATACCTACTCTGATAGCTCATCAATACCAGGCAATGAACCATCCAAAGATTCCGAACCCTGACATTTCCACTAGGAAGAGTACCGTGGGGTCATTCAGCACCGGCAGCATGGGATTTTACTAGAGGTAAAGTGGTCCGCTTAGGCTAGTGTTTGAAGATGTGGTCGGAGGAATATTGGTACCTTCGTTCACCGAGTGTCCCCAATAATCCCTTCGTTCGCTGACATCCTCTTCGGTTTCCCACACATTGTTGTTCCCAGCCAGTATCGAACATTGTCGACCGACCGTACCTCGTTGATGCCCCGTCAACGCACGAGCTAGATCCCGCCCTTCCTCGTACAACCCTTCGGGAATTCCCGCGATTGACAACAGGAAGTCTCGCAGGTTCTGTAGAGTCCTCCATTTAGTATATAATCCCTGCTGTAGCTACCGCACACAGATTCGAGCTGGTCAATACTCATGATTATACCTCGTTCTCCCTTCCTGTCCTTTGTGATTCCGAGTTCCAGTCGCAGCTTAGACGCCAGGTTTGGTGTAGTTGTTGCTGATATTCTGCCCTTATTGTGGTAAAGGGTACACTAAGGAACATATTCTTGTCCCCTGTGCGAGGCACAAATGGAGGTGAAAGCCCACTAAGGCTACTACACGTTGGCACTGGTAGTACGAGTAGTCAGATCAAGCACATGGAAAATGGCACTCGAGGCTTACCTAAACTTAATCATGACAATGAGACGGCCGTCGCCTCTGCAGACGCACCTCATATGTCGGAGTGCCAGGAGACATGAAACAAAGTGAAAGGATACTCACTGAATGAAGTGTACATGCTAGTATCTGCGGGTCGGATCCGGGCGTGCCGCTGCAGCGCCGTCTCCCTCAAGTCTTGGATTCGTAGATCTGCCGATCCTCTTGGCGTCCTCCATCAATAGTACATAGGCGCTTAACTTCCCAAAATGTCACTGCCGCCTGGGCGCTCCGTTCGCCACGAACGTTTCTCCTGACCGTGACCGTGACAGTGGTCGAAGAAGACGAACCTGAGGTCCCTTCGACCTACCATACCGCTCAACGTATGTCTTTCGCTGCCAGCGTGAGGACGCTTTGGAACACGGAGGACCCCATTATCATGACGATGTGTCACCTCCTCTGGCACTCCCTATCCGCCTATACTCGTGGGGCTATCCTTTGGACCATGGTATACTCGTAAGACATCCCTAACCGGAAACACTAATTTCCCCAAAATCGGTAACACAAACAACTCGCGATGTCTCTCGACTCGTACAGTACAAAATCTCATCTGTTGCCAGTCGTCTATGAATCAACTGCCGGTGGTTACCGCAGTGCGCACTGTGTACCAATATGGAACGCTCTATTCTCGCACCGACTGCTGATCTAGCATCTCCTGAACTACTTGTGGTCTCGAAAGTGGCTGTTTATAATTCGAACCTGTACTGTCTCCTGGGACAGGAAATCTGTGCATCATGGCAGTCCTTTGGGGACAACTTCTCAGAAAGCTCCAAATATCTCTACCCCAGGTGTCCGACAATGGAGGTAGGATAGTCAGCTGGATCAATGTGTAAACACGTCGGTCCGGAAGCTAGGGAGGTGAGTCTAACAGTCCACCAGGAAGTGCTTGTCAAGCTAATATAACTAGAAATTTCTTCACTTTTGTCAGCATACGAAACAATAATGCGAAAAGCGAGCCCTCTATACAGGACCTCGGCGATTCGGTCTGGAATTATGTGTTACGTTGTTCAGATTGATCCATACCACACTGGACAGCGGAAAGAGGACGAGACGAGGTACTTGGAATCAGAAGCGTGTCTGAAGATCGAAGCAGACATTCTGACGTCACCTGGTAGACATTCTCGCTTCTTGGAGCCCGATGCAATCCAACTGTTTGTCCATGAGATCAGCGATATCAGGTTCTTCATATGGTACACCGCAATCGATTTCCTTAGATTCTGATCTAGAGGAATGTCGAACAGGTCGACTGCTCGGAACGGTACCCTCGAAGGCACGCTCCTTCTTCTCTGGATAGATTCTTAGCCCCGCAACGGAATTCATACGGTCCATCATCCCATCAATGAGGAAGTTCTCTTGCATCTACCACAGGTCAAGTAGTCAGCTTATCACTGGTTCCGCCTGACAGAATACTGCAATTCCAACTATGGTCACATCGGTTGATAACTATCCAACGAATTGTCGTATTCATCACGACTCGCAACTTACCAAATCGTGGTTGTAATAAATCATGCGATGCACATGGAATCCGCACCCAAACTTGAATAGCTGAGTCCCTGAGCTATCTTCTATTGGACGAATTCTGAGGCATTCACGAAAGGATATGCGCCTTGTCCCATCAGTATTTCTACGCCACAACACTCCTGTCCTTCGACACAGCCTTGTGAACTGATACCAGCACTTGAGGTACGACTGTTTCCAATTTTTCCCCGTTCGTGTCTCATTAATCACTCAGCGCACCCCAGGAGAGTCTTACCCCCTCATTGGGGATGCGAATATAGAATTACTCTCAATACAAGATAGTTCTATGGAGCGCTCGACCTCACAAATTCCTGCCGCCCGTAGTATATAAAAGCTACATGGTCCTCCTTTCTTTCTCTCCAACATCCGGTCCTCTTTCATTGGATCTCTACGCACCACTATGGATTACCTCACGTTCTCCGAGAAGCCATGCTTCTGCCCTCCCCATCCTGACTTGCTTGCTCGTCAGCAAGTCGACACCGCGAGAGCCCAAGCTGATGGTACCACACAGCAGGCTTTTGCTATGACAAACAATATTTCCGGCCCACGAACCGGTAGAATTCCAGGGATGAACGATGGCACTATCTTTCCCGAGTCTCATTTCGATGCTGCTCCGACATTAAGTCTGATGTCAAGGGCAGCCCTCGAGAGAGCTCCCCTCCGTGGCCCGACCAGGTATGTTTCGCTCAAGCGTCTCCTCGTATACATGTCTCATTTATATCAGGGTCGCCGTCGTTCTGGTAGAGTTCACAGATAAGAAGTTTAATGCTGGTGCAAAGGCAAACTTCCAAGATCTCTTCTTTTCGACTGGCAAGATCGCCACTGGGTCTGTTACAGAGTATTACAAGGAAGTCTCCAAAGGACTTGTGACATTGACCGGCGAGGTCGTGGGTCCGTTCCAATTGAGGAACCCCTCGACTTACTATGCCAATAACGACCATGGCCGCGGCAATTCATTCCCAAACTCTCGGACAATGGCTGACGAAGCGCTCACTCTCGCGGACGGAAGTCTCAACTTTAGTCCGTATGACAACGACGGCAATGGTTATGTACGCCATTCCTTTGTGATGCCTCGAAGTGTGTAGCATTGATGATACGTCATCGAAGGTCGACGGATATATTGTAGTCCACGCTGGACCAGGAGGAGAAGTCACTGGAAATAAGAATGATATTTGGAGCGTCAAATGGGTCCTTCCACGGGAGCGAACAGTGATGGTACATACAAATTTTGATCATCCAGTGTTGCCGTCGTACTGATTACACGTTCTTCTTTTTTATCTCGAATCCTTGTTTATTGTCTGTCGTGGCGTTACACGTCCTTGTAGGTACTAAGGTCTATGCTTTCTTGACAATCCCTCAGGACGCCAAAATCGGAGTTTGTGCCCACGAACTTGGACATTTATGTATGTTCATACAACAAATTGGTTGATTTCGATCCTGACATTTTGAAGTATTTGGCTGGCCTGATCTTTACGATATTGACAATTCCTCAGCCGGTGTGGGTAATTGGTGCCTGATGGCTGCGGGTAGCTGGGGTGGAGGGGGTTCGCGACCTGTTCATCCATCAGCGTGTGAGCCCTTTCATTCTTGCATGGATTGCCTGAGATGCTCATTAGAAGCAGGGTGCAAGGCAAATCAAGGATGGGTCGATGTCATCAATGAGACAACGAATCATCAGGTCGCGATCGGAGATGTTAAGACTACCAAGAAAGTTCACAGACTCTGGAAGGATGGGGATGCCACCGGAAAGGAATATTTCTTGGTCGAGAACCGGCAAACTACCGCTTTCGACGGAAACTTACCAGGAAGCGGCCTACTCAGTTCGTTGCATCTCGTTTCTATCTCTTCAAAGTTGCCTTGTCGATGACGGTATTTCCAGTCTGGCACATTGATGATTCAGTGGACAACAATGCCAATGAGCGGCACCCTAAAGTCGGATTATTGCAAGCTGACGGTCGAGAAGAACTCCAAACGAGAGCGAGTTTGGGGGATGGAGGCGACCCGTTCCCAGGAACGTCGAACAATGTCTCCTTCACTGCAACTTCGAATCCTGGTAGTAAATCCTATTACGGAGCGGATACCTTTGTCTCCGTCACTGGGATCCCACGATCCTCTCCCTCCATGACAGTCAATATCACTGTCAAACCCCAAGCCCGTCCAGTTTCTGCATCAATAACCTCTTCAAGCTGGTACCAATTGCGAAATTCCCTTACTGGTTATTCACTCGATGTGATCAACGACGGTGCTGGCAACAAAGAGGGCCACATTCAACTCGCACGCGAGGGAAATTCCAGTGGGCAATACTGGCAATTCAGGCCTCGCCCGGACGGTACCTATGAAATCCGAAATCTATTCCTTGGCCCTAATCGTGCTCTCGATGTATACGGTAACGACAAGACAGTCCCTCATGTTGCTGAGGTCGGGTACTACTCGGGCCAGTATTGGACGATGACTCCGTGGGGTGACGGTAGTTATCGCCTCGATAATGCATACTCGGGCCCATATCTTCTCTTGGATAGCCTTGACGGAGGGACTAAAGTGAGGTTGAGTAGCGGCCCGAATTCTGGAAGGCCCACGCAGAGGTGGACCTTGACGAAGGTCCGCGATGTCACGGAAGGCGATTTTTTGGCTTAAGAGCGTGGAATCATGACATTTTTGAAGGAGATATAGCCGTCGCTGCTGAAATCTTGTTCTTTGTGTGTCTGCGATCATATAGGAGAAGAATTGTGTGTAATCATAAGAGAAGTATCAGTGTTATGTTGCTCTGTGATCCTGTACAATATGTGGCCTGAACGAATTGCGAGTGCTATTTTGCTAAGTCCAAATTGTTTGGAGAGTGACTTTGCCATCATCTTGTAAAACACTGTCGACGTCAGCGATTTGTAATCCAAGAGTTCGGTGTTCCTTGTGTGGGTTCCCAGCGTTTATTTGCTTAATTTGGATTTCAAATTATTCATCTTTTCTCACATTGCAAGCGACGGTATTGGCTTGGGTGTTCATTACACCTTTGGATACAAACAACCTCGTACGTCGCGATTTGCAAGTGCCATCTATCAACACAGCCTCTTCAATCTGAATTCGTGATCCATTTCTGCACTCCCATCACCTGGGGGTGTTCGCATGTACCCAAAACTCAGACCTGCTTTACGATCGTCACGCTCTTTTCATGTATCATCCTCCACGAAAACCGCCCAGAAGCACGCGACAGTCCCTAAAACCAAGACCTTCCGTCCAAAAAGGTCATCTGCTGTATTATCCTCGGGTATATACGAAGAACCCTCTCAACAGAAACCGTCCAAACCCATCAGTACGTCCAGCCTTCTACTTCAGGGGCGAATTCCACGACTCAGGATATACCTCCATGGTTGTTATCTTTTCGTGTCATAGTCAAACGAAATGAGCTGGGTGTGCAGATGCTCGCCCGTCCCCTCCATGCGCAAATCTTCAAAAACACCTCGTTCCCCCAACCCCTCAAATCTTACGTTCAGATTGCGAAGGAACATCTCAAGTCACACGGTCTCGATCCCTCACAAGGCTCTCTCCTCCCAGATACATCATTCGACCTTCCCCCTCTCCAGGGTTCCAACCTATCAGAGCACTTCCACGTCATTGGTCAGAAATCCGCAGAGCCATGGCTTTCGTTCGCCAAAGACTTCGCCTCGCCGGAGACTTCATTGCGCCCGAAACCAGATTGTTTCGTAACCTCAATACCGGGATGGACGAAGTATACATATCAGGAGGACGGATCGAGCTACGCGGAGCCGGTGGAGTATCCGATGCACGACGGAAAGCCCGAGCAGCTTCTCGTTTTTGATGTCGAAACGATGCCTGCCTATTCCCCTTATCCTGTCTTAGCATGTGCGGCGTCGAAGAATTCATGGTATTCTTGGATATCACCTTGGCTACTATCCTTCGACCCCGACTCCCCAGCCACAACAAACGCGGATCCGAATCACCTAATTCCTCTTGGCGACCCTGACGTGGAGAGGATCGTAGTTGGGCACAATGTCTCCTACGACCGCGCTCGAATCAAAGAGGAATATGAGTTTTTAGGCACAAAAACTCGGTTTCTGGATACGATGGCTCTTCACGTTGCTGTCAAAGGGATATCGTCCCACCAACGACCCGCTTGGATGAAGCATCGGAAAGATAAAGAGAAAGAGATCGAACGCCGCGAAGAAGCCGTCTCTGCCGTTCTCGATCTGATGCGTAGCGTTGAAGAACAAGAAGCAGAGCTCGATGATGGCTCATCTGCTGACTCGGCCAAGAAGGACGAACTGAAGAGGTTGCGGTCGGAGATGGAGGAATCACTGCCTCAGTTACAAGCAGAGGATGAGATGGAGGTCGAGGCAGAAGCAGCGTCGAAAAGATGGGAGGATATCACTTCTGCCAATTCGCTCGCGGATGTTGCAAAGCTTCATTGCGGAATCGACATGGACAAGGAGATTCGGAACGATTTCATGGCTCTTACTCCTGCCGAAATTCGAGAAAATATTCACGCCTACTTGGATTACTGCTCCACCGACGTCGAAGTCACTCACGCCGTCTTCAAGGAAGTCCTTCCTTCGTTCCTCATCAACTGTCCTTCTCCTGTGTCGTTTGCGGGGATCTTGACTATGGGTTCAAGCTTTCTGACGGTCAATCAAGATTGGGAGAAATATCTGGAGAGCGCAGAGGGGACGTACAGGGACCTGGAGAATAAGGTCAAGATAAGGCTTATCGAGTTGGCAGAAGAGGCTAAAGGGTTGATGGAGTCCGATGGATGGAAAAGTAACGTTTGGCTAAGTCAGATGGATTGGACGCCGAAAGTCGCAGGGAAGACGAGAGGTATCTTTCCTCCAGAGGTGAGTATCATCGTAGCTCAACTGTTGAATCACGCTCAACGACATAATATGGCTGATGCATGTGATCTGATAGCAACCCTCTGCCCTCGATTCAGAAGAACAAACGACCGGATCTACGACTCAATTTGAATCTTCGACCACCACAACACCCTCGGCTTCTACTGCGCCCTCCGATGGAGAATCGATCGTTCAGCCCCAACCTCCTTTGCAAATCCCCGCGTGGTACAAAGACTTTCTGATCGCCGGTCCTTTAGGTCCAAGATCTGTTAATCTTGTACTCGCCTTATTGCTAAAACTCTCATACGACGATCATCCAATGCATTATTCGACCACGGAGAAATGGCATTTCTTCTCTGTCCCTTCACCTTCTCCTTCTGATCCGTCTACCACGTCGCTGGCAGCTTCAAAACGTCAAGTTGATGGCGGTGAAGTGCATGCAGGGGCAGGTGATGGGGAGGCAGTGATCACGCGGCTTCCTACGTCAAGTAATGGAAAAACGCTAAGTCTCCTCAACAAGACACATGGCGTACCTGGGTTCAAGAGCGGGAGATTAAGATCGAACGTGGATACGGAGCTCGCGATCGCTATCGCAGGAGGACTTGAAACAACTTCGGAAGGCGTCGAAGTTGAGAAGGCCGTCGAGGAACTGGCAAGACGTGCCTCGATGATGGATCCCGAAAGGGCGAAGGACGATCATTGGTTATCACAGCTCGAATGGAGACTCGTCGATCCCCCACAGTTGACACGTTCTTCAACCTCTCCGCAGGCACCGATAGCTGCACCATCACCCAGGCCGAAGAAAGTCAAGAAGGCGAAGCCTCCCAAGCCGCCTCCTGTTCTCTGGCCGAAATGGTACTGGGACCTGACGAAGCCAAAGAAGGACGTACCCCCTGGGACGATCGACATTACGGTTCGAAATCGTTTCGCGCCTTTATTGTTGAAGTTGTCCTGGCAGTCGTATCCGCTCTTTCACTCTCGGGAATACGGATGGACGTTCCGTGTTCCTCCACCCTCTCCATCTCAACCCAAACCAACTTTCCGTCAATCGGAATTAACCTTCTACGATCCCGCAGATGAGAAGTTGCAGGAGATGAAGTTAAGAGAGGGTTACCAGTTTTATAAGCTTCCGCACAAGGACGGAGAGAAGGCGAACGTCGGGAATCCTCTCGCAAAGACTTTCATCAAGTACGCTCAGGACGGTACTTTGACCAGTCCCGGAGATGAAGCCAAAGAAGCCCTCGACATGAACGCTCAGTGTTCATACTGGATCTCGACACGTGATAGAGTCATGAAGCAGATGGTCGTTTGGAAAGACGGCCCCTTAAACTCTTCCATGCCCGCACTCACGGCTGGAGAGAAGTGGGGTGTTATTGTCCCCCAGGTTATAACCATGGGTGCGGTTACTAGACGAGCGATAGAGAAGACTTGGTTAACCGCCTCTAATGCCAAGACCAATCGAGTGGGTTCTGAACTCAAAGCGATGGTGAAGGCTCCTCCTGGGTATTCCATCGTTGGCGCCGATGTAGATTCGGAGGAACTCTGGATCTCCAGCGTCATGGGAGACGCGCAGTTTGGCTTACATGGCGCTACTGCAATCGGGTGGATGACGCTCGAAGGGACGAAAGCCGCGGGAACGGACTTGCATTCCAAAACCGCTGGAATTCTCGGCATTTCGAGAGACACAGCGAAGGTTTTCAACTATTCCCGTATTTACGGAGCGGGGATGAAGCACGCTGTGTTACTTTTGTTGCAGAGTGTCGTGGGAATGACACCCGAAGAAGCTCAACGGCTCGCGGAGAACCTGTACGCGAGCACAAAGGGAAAGAACACGTATCGACAGGACGTTTTTGGGAGGAAGTTCTGGTTTGGTGGGACAGAAAGTTTCGTCTTCAACAAATTGGAAGAGATTGCGTTGTCGGATAAACCCATGACCCCTGCCCTCGGATGTGGTGTCACTTACGCGCTGTCGAAGGAGTACTTACCTGCAGAGTTTGGGTCGGATTACATGCCTTCAAGGATCAATTGGGTCGTGCAATCGTCGGGTGTTGACTACCTCCACCTCCTCATCGTCTCTATGGATTACCTGATCAAGAAATACAAGATCGATGCTAGGTATCTCCTCTCGGTGCATGATGAAGTCAGGTACCTAGTCAAGGACGAAGATCGGTATCGCTGCGGATTGGCCCTCCAGATTGCGAACCTGTGGACAAGGTGTATGTTTGCGTGGAAGTTGGGGATGGACGATCTTCCTCAGGGTGTCGCATTCTTCTCCGCTGTGGACGTGGACCATTGCTTGAGGAAGGAAGTCGACATGAAGTGTGTCACACCGTCACAGCCCATCCCGATACCCCCTGGAGAATCCTTCGATATCCAAGGCATTCTGGAGAAGACCAATGGCGGGTCGTTGCTTTCGGACAACCCGGAGAAGGCGCCTCTTACCGATGAACAAATGTTCCCTGAAAGTTTGAAAGGGTACCGCCAACCAGACTGGAGATCATATCGAGCAAACAATGCGGCGTGGTTGAGGGCCCAAGCAACAAGTGATTTCGCAGAGATCAAGCATTTGCACAACAAGCACTATGGCGCCAAGATACTTGGCGGTGTTGGTGGTCCCAGAGCTCGCGGAAGAGGTGGAGGAGGAGGTGAAAAGCAAGCATCGTCGCCACGTAGGAAGTTGGGGAATGGGGATGGTGTTGATTGGGACGCGGCAGCTGAGGAGGAGCTACTCAGGGCCCAGCCTCCTCTCTGAGTGTTGGTTTCTTGCTGGTTTCCTCGAGTCTTCCTCGAGTTGTGAGTTTTTGGCTTCCTCTCTGGTTTTGGAGTTCGGTGTGAGCTTACTCTTGCTCCTTCAGATTACCCTTTGAACTTGCGATACCCCCTTCCGACAGTCAAAACAAGAAATCAATTTTCTTTTCCTCCCATAAAATATTGGTATCATTCGATTTGCATTTTCGTATTGTACATGCATTCCGTATTCAGGCTTTTCATTGCTATCCTTTTTGACACCTTCATCTCTTTCGTCATTCGTGCGTAGGATTACAACTTCGAATTCATTTTATTCCCGTCCGCTCATGGAAATTGTAAGACCATTTGAACTAATTGTACGATAGATTCTCATGTTGCATTGTCGACTTTAATGCCATTAACACGCCTTCCGATACTCTGACCTTCCCCAAAGCCGAATTCGAACTTGCCGAGGGCAATGAATCCTAGACGGCCACATCAACCCGACCACACCCTGTGATATGACAAAAATTGCACAAACAAACAGCGTCTGAAGAATTCGAACTCGTTCAACATGATTTTATGATTCGATATCGTTCTGTGGTTGTTTTTGACATCATCCATGGAACCCTTTCACACTCTTTTGGTCTGGCTGCTTCATGATCCAAAGGTGAAATCCCGATTAGACTACGATCCATTTGGTTCCTAGAGGACCCTGGGCTTCTGACCACCCGACGTGTGTCCGAATTCATTGTCCTCGACATGCACTAGTACTTATACCGACCCCAATCTTCAAAGCGATGCCCCATACACGAGTCGGCGACTATCAACGCAAGGATCCTTGTATTCCGAGTACAAGGAAATGGTGGTATGTTCGAGTGCTGTGCAGACCGTGGAACATTTGAATGCATGATATGATAGATACAGAGATACAACAAAGACACGCGATGATACAGAAAGCTAAAACTGGACAAGGTTTGGGGAATCGGAAGATGAATAACGCGTTGTACTCACGATACAGTGCCATGCTTGGTGATTGCTTCCTGCACGAGTTGGTCCTAGCTTCCACGCCTAACGACGATCCCTTCAATCGAGTAGCTCGGTCAAAACCTACTTCTCGCTTTCTTGTGATCCCGTCTGACAACAGATCTCTGAATCGAACGGACGACCCGGTTGCCCGAATTTGGCGCCTGATCGCTGGACGGGTTTCCCATCAGCACCCACCACAATCCCCGGTGGGTTTCTCTTCCGTGAAGGCCTGAAGCCTCAAGTCCCAACGTTCTCAACGTTCTGTGAAGATGGCAATGGGTTGGTCTATCCTAGAACACATAACATGAAAGGGTGAAATGGTGGGACGCCTTGGTTCCCTGCCACGATTGGACCCACTGTTCCCCGTCAGACCCCTGCCAGTGCCTCCCTCCTTCCCTGCAAATACACCATGACCAACAGGATAACACAGCGTACCGTTCCGGTTCGCCATCCCTCCGCTCACCTATGAACGGGCCAGCCTATCACACCATCTGGATACGCGAGGTTTTTGCCCTCGCATGCAACTTCTGGGGTGCTTTAATGTTCTCAGGACATCTCTTTCCGCCTCTTCAGCCCGCCTCATGCCCGGGGTAACGCACCGACTATTCCTGACTCGGACTACGCACCGCTCACAGTCCCACTACACATGCTCGTAGCAGAACCTTGTACGTTGATATCCTTTCTTACCTATTGTGCTTGATGCACACTTATCTATGTGTCGTTTGACCAGGTGGTGAATGAAATAGAGATTAGGCTTCAATTAACGTCCTGAGTCCAATGGACCTGGAACGCGCACGTTCGACGATCAACTCATATAAATATCATTGAATAGACGAGTGCCCAAAACCCTTGACTTCGACCTCTCGATCTCTTCCAAATGCCGATATGACAACGCTATCTACCGATGAGATACAAATTTCATTGGTCTGCGGAATGCACTGCTGGAATATCCTCAACCTTCTTCATTCAATGGATGCTTCTCCAAGCTGCACCAACATGCTGGTGCGCGCGATCTTGGGCTACGCTCGCTAGTGCTATGCGACGAGCACGCATCTCTGAGCAATCAAGGTTCGAAAGGGTTCGAAGACTCTGGCAGCCTCATGGGTGCAGCGCTCTACACTCCTCCAAGTCGATAGCGTACGGCAACTATGAGAGTCTTCCGGTCCGTTGAGGAAGGGAGGTGACCAAACGTTGAAGATGCACCCCAGAAATCTGCTCAATTGACTCTTTATCAGACCATTCATTCTACGTGTTTTGAATGGCTTACGGAATTGAAATCATGCAAATTGGCCCCTATGTATGGAAACATCAAACATTCAAACCTGACTCAGTGGGCTCCATATCACGTTGAATCGCCTGCGCCCGATTTTTTTTTCGTGGACGTGGCGGTCATATCTGAACTTTTTTTTCTGTTCGGCGGCATCCTTTCGTACCTCTGTCCCAGTCGCTGCTCCCAGCCTTCGTGTTTCCGACATTGCCAATGTTCGCTGGTACCTCGGTCTGGATAACTGGAAAAATTACTCATCACGACATTCTATCTGGACAGTAGAAGAAAAATTACATCTCTTCACTCTGTTCACCCTCCTCGTTCAGAACGTATTTGCTGGGCTGAGTGACATGGCGCGATTGTGATACAAGAACCCTGGAAATCCAACCCTATCAAGCCAAAGTCAAAACGCAAAAAGAAAATTCCCATTAGCCGACTCGAACGACTGACCTCGTCATTACTAGTGACGCGCTCTACCAACTGAGCTAAACGGGACATAGAAGAGCATAAGTTAAGTGAGGATATGGAGTGGTTTACTCGTGTGATCGCGGCTTGAAGTTGCCGGCAACGGCCCTGGTCTTTCCGGATTCTGTTCGATTGAACTTGGACCTGAACCTGCATGATCTGAAGCCGAGTCAAGTGCTCGTCAAGAGGAAGACCTGGTTTGCTTTTGGAACTCATCTCCGATTCTCCGTCTCTGTTCTTACTTCCACCTGACGAACCGACTGCACGACATCCTTTCATATTCTCAAATGACCGCACACATTCTTAGGCTGGCTTTCCTTATGTTGATCCTCCGTTCGGACTTTGTCCGAGGTGCTGCATTATACGAAGCATTTCTCATGCCCCAAGATCTGGAATTCTCTCTCGGACTGCCTCTTGTGTTCTCTGCGAATAATATATCCGCTCCTGGAAGCGACGGAGCTCCAGAGATTGGTAACTATAGCAAGATCCCTCCTTCTCGCGGACATTCCCAGAGACACCCCTCGAAGACCAGGCCACTTCCCCGCTCTGATCCAAGCGACCTCCGTCCTACTCCCGCTCCCACTGGGAACCCATCACCCTCAACCACCGTGCACATCGATAACGAGCACGATTTTGCGATCTTGCTTCCTGGGAGACTGCACGGTAATTCAGTCTCCTTCAGCTCCCACTAACGCCACTTACGACTTTGAGGACCCTGTACGTAGAATCAATGCGGATGCCGAAAATGATGGTATCACTTTTTGCTCCTTCAATAGCCAAACTCCCACGTGCACCCAACGCCTACAGGATGGGTTCGTTCGTGCCGCCGCTGTCACCCACTCAGACGATGGCGCTTTCGTACAGGTATTCCCTCCATACCGTCTTGACGACTACTATTTTGAAGCATCGCTTCCTTCTCAGATCACTGGATGTATTGATCCCAGCAAATCACTCCTCGATCCCTCCGACGATGGCGGCCAATTCGACGTTCGTTTCCCCAACGGCGCACAATGCGCATTCGGTGGTTATGCTGCTAGTTTCATCGAACAGTAAGTGACAAACATCCGCAGCCCGGTTTCTGCTTTCCCGAACTATTTCCTTACCCCCTATCAGAGTTGAACCGTCTTCAAACCGTTTCTGCCTCCGCTGTTGTTCTTCCCCGGACGATCAGGTGAACTGCAACTCCCACAAAGACCGCGCTGGATGTACGATCGCAATCCCAGGAAAATATTCTTTCCCAGAGCTTGGCGTCGATTGTTCATAATGCTGTCCTCTTGACTCTCCCACTGTCTTTCTTGTTCCTGCATGGCGACAGACATCTCTAATCCCTTGAAGTTTTGCATTTGTCAACAATACAAGCAAACTAGTAACTACGGACCTGACACTCCTGATCCTTGGTATCAACTCGTGTATGATACGGTGTATCTTATTTGTCCATCCCCGTTGTTTTTGTCCTTCTCTTCTCGGCCTACCAATGCATGCGTCATGATCAGACCAGAATACATCCATCCACACGCGCACACTAATCAGAATTCAATTGACCCTTTCGTTATGACGGCGCTTTTTGCCTCGCTAGAACAGTCCAAGCACTGGTTTTTTCGGCATCAGGTCCGGCGTTTTCAACATGCTGTTGACAATCCCAAGATACGATCGGAGTATAATTGAAGGAAAAGAAGTTGTATTGATATTGCATTGTGAATACCGGAAATGCATGGCGTAAGATAGGGTGGCTGCATAAAGCGGCATAGGGAATCACAGAAAGGGTACATGGATAACTAATAAAACAAATGAGTTGATGTGTATGTATTGTACACCGCCCCAACCGCTGGTCGGAGGATAGTGTACAGTGCGTAAGTGTCGTCATGATCAGTGAGGGAGAAATGGAAAGGAACAGAAAATGCGTCAGCATGCGGATGGGAAAAGTGAGAAAAGAAATGAGGAATAAACAAGAAAATCAATAAGCTTGAAACGGCGTCCAGAGTAAATTTTTGATTCCGGCATCCAGTCCGGAGGAGACTATACTCCTGACGTTTGCTCACACGGCAAGATTCACGAACTCGACACCTGTTTCCAAAAAGAACCCGATAGAGAGAGAAAAAAAGAGAGGGAAACGCGCTGCTGTTCAAACGTTCAATCCCGAAGAACCGCCACCACCCACGTCATTCAAGCTTTGCCGAAGACAAGCTTCGCCATCCCACCCCCGCCTGCACTCTTATCGACCTCCACACCAATCAACCGTGTTTTTTCACCAAGCCAGTCAATTCTCCGTACGCCTCCTTCCCAACCACCGCCCATTCGAGTACATCTCCTCTCGTACGCTCTGGTGACCTTTTGCTGTTTTCGGCTGCCATGACCGAGTTGGTTCCATTCCTCGGGCGTCACTGGCACATTGAGTGTGTTGTGTATAGCATAAAGGACATCGAGATTGGTAATCGAGTTCACGCTCGACCTTCCTCGCTTTGAGGGGCCGATGGTGAAGCGAGGACCAGACGAATTGACGATGACTGGCCAGGGGAATTTATGCGATTGGAGGACGAGGCGTTGAGAGCCTGGTGTTGGGGGATCGGTCGCGGGTTGAGACAATGTGTGCGTAGGAATGGGAGAGTGTGTGGTACGGTCGAGGACGGTACGATCGGAGGGTGTGAAGGTGACGTCGTAAGTGATGGGTGCACGATGAAGGCGAGTAAAGGCCAGTAGGGGATGCATGTGAAGGCTGGTCATTCGGGGTTGTACATACGCAGCAGGCTGGGAATGGTGTCCCGTTGAGGACGCAACTACAAATATGATGGAATAATGGATGAGACGCTTGTGGGAATTGAATTGATCAAGGGGCTTTCACGTACAAGATGAGGCAGACCCTGCACTACTCCCGGGATGCCATGAAGGGCCACCTCTCAAGGGAGGGCGTACATCATGGTGGGACGCGTGGTGATGACCAGAGTCCGAGGCTGAGGTCATGTACGGCATCGAATTCATGCTTGCGAAAAGAGAAGAGCTTGAGTTTGAGCGGGAGCTTGTGGGAGTTTGGTGGATTGGACGGCCGGCTACAAATCATGAAAGCGTGGCAATTTAGTGTCCCCATTCGATCACGGACGGTCCCGCATTCCGTCAAAGGAGAGTTTTCTTACCAGGATCGTGGGCTCTATGACCTTCCCTTCGGAGAACTTGGGGACGCATTGCAGGATCGGTATGAGAGCTGTGACTCCCTCTCCTCCCGTAGCCATAGGCTGTTCTAGTGTCAGAGGAGGCTGTTCCTGGTCGCAGTGGAGAAGGCGCAGCTGTATGGCTATGGCTGCGATACATTGGAGGATGCGGGGCACCATTGGGGACCGAGGAGTGTGATCGATGGTGACCTCTGGAAGATCCTGCAGTTGGTTGAGGACTGGAACCTCCAAAGAGATTGCGGAAGTATGAGGCCATTGTGAGTTTCTTGCTGAGTGTTCGTGAATCAAGTGGTTCGTGAGTCCAGAAGTGGAGGAGGGATAACGACTGTGCGTTATGAAAGAAAAGTCACTGATAGGAAGGATAGGTCGTACAAAGTTAAACAATGGAGAGACCTGGTTGGCTCTCAACTGCAGTGAGAGTAGGAGTAGAATCCGATGCTTCGACTTTATACCCTGGATGGGACAATGGATCAAGATCAATTTAATATTCCGGAATGGTCACCCACGAGCTTCTGTGTGATTCTGGGCCCGTTCGGGCTCGCGAAACGCAGAACCCCAAAATGATGAATGTGGGCAGCCTTGGTTGACAATGTGTGTCAACAACTCAACCGCGCGTTTGTGGTAAACCACAACCCGACAATTTTAGACCCAAGATACGTCTTTTCACCCGTAAAATCCGGGGTACCACTCTGGTATTAGTACTTGCCTTTGCCGACGGCTTAATCGCGTCCAATGGGAGAAAGACAACACAACAACCTCCCGACTCTGTTGTATCCTTGATGTAAGGTAGCTGTGAATCCTGTGATTGCCGCCCTCACCGAGTTCTCCAAATAGCTGGAAACCGCTGCTTTTACTTCCAGAACAATGGAGAACGAGGTATGCGTACATCGTGTTCTCGCCTTTTCAGGGCCTACGCTCCTAAGCGCACCCAAAAATGACTCTCCCTGAATGAAACTGCCCTGGCTTCCTGCTACGTATCCCGACCTTCTTCTGTTCCCGCCCTGCGTTTCGAATAGAAATCAACAAAAATCTGTTCCACGTGTTGCTCGCGAACACGTTTCTGATCATTCAGCAAGGTTCCAGATACCACGGTTGTCCAGGGAATTCCTAGGAGTGGTAAAGGGTTAAGAGGATCTGCGCGGCCCAAACATGGAGGGGCGCACTTGGGCTGAGAAACGCAATTGTGTACAACTCTTAGGGCCGACGTGGACATGATGTCGAAGCCGTCGGAGAGAAATCGCAAACAGGTGGTCTCCTCGTGGCAGCTAAAACAGGGAGAGAAGTCATAGTCTGGATGTAAAGTACAGCCGCATCAGGATTCAAACTTTCGAGTCAATTGGCGACCGTGGGAACCAACACGACGTGGTGCCAGATTCCAGAGGCCGGAAATTATGTAGTCAATACGCGCTCCGCGCAAGACATATCGTATCTTTGCCTGGTTAGCTGCGCGCAGAAGACGGTCGGAAGTTTGCAATGAGTAGGAAAAAAATGCTGGCAGTTGCTGAAATCCTGTGTGGCTTCGAGATAGGATATCGGAGCGGTCCCCTGATGACGCATGGGGGGAAGATTCCTGACTTTGATAAGATGTTCGGATGGATTAGACCTAGATCAAGATGAGGACAGATGGACCTGAGACTAAGGAGAACACTTTCGGATGATCGACGACGTCTGGCAAAGAAGGCAATGATGTAGCATCGTATGGGTGCACTATTTGTGAGAATCGGAGGGAATAGCGGTATACGAGACCCGGAAACATTAGAGACCGAAAACCGAGAACACAGGTCTATAGAAAAACG
>JANAWD010000540.1:10698-29297 GCA_027627245.1 Meripilus lineatus | reverse complement strand
AGGGCTCCAAAAAGACTACTGATTAAACTTCTAGGATATAACAGAATGAATATGTTATGAAGTGTCACAATTGTATCAAATGAGCGATCACCAGATCGTCCGCGAGAAAAGAGAACATTATACTTTGAGGGAGATAAACGACAAGTAGGAAGAAGGAATTGCAATGAAACTGACAACGACCAAGGCGTGTCATACATTCGGTAAAATCGCCGATAAACGCAACTGTATCTGGTCCAACACGCCCTGCAAATGGTCGACACCTGCATGTAACCTCTGAAGCCAGTCTACCAACTGATTCACAGCAGGGGGCAGATCTGCTTGCAACCAAGCCGCTTGAGAACGTTCGGGCTGTGGCTCAGGATGTTCTAACTTTGGTCGATTAGGAGAGGGTTGGTGCATCCGAGAAGCTGACGAATAGGTCCTCTGACGCTTCAGATCTCGTCGGGGTGGTTGATCGACAGCGAACGACTCCAGATCATCCTCATCCTCTTCCTCTTTGCACGACGACGACTCCTCTCGCTCCGTACTTGGGGTTTGACCGTTTGAAGAGATCGGAAGGTGTTTTTGGAATGGTGCAACCTTGGGACGGCGAGACCGACGACCGACGAAGCTACACACCAGATTCTTGTTATGACACGGACCACAAGCTCCACCAGTCGACCCTGAGCAGTTGATACAACGCCTGATGCATTGCTTGCAGTTGAGAGATGTGGCTTGTGACGTAGGTTGAGGGCTTGAGTCCGAATCGTTCGAGGTTGCGCTGGATTTCTGGAGTCCCCTTAGATTAAGTAGCTGTGTCACATCAACCTCCATAAAGTACTACTTACTGCGGTTCTCCGTGGTTGGACTCTCCTAGACTGCTCCTTATCATCATCTACTGAAGTATTTGATCCTGACTGTTCGGTGTCCTTTGTTGTTAGTAGCGATCACCGGATGGTAGTGTGATGGTGTCTACTGACCGCCAAAGAAGTGGACTGTCTCACTAAAAGCTCTACTTGCAATGATCCATCAGATAAGAGCGTAGGTCGTATGAATGACGGGAGTATGGGAAGCGAGGAATGTGAAGGGGGTTCCAGAGGGAGAAAGGTGGGACGCTGGCGCTGTTTCAAAGAGAAATGATTCCATTCGGGACGACGACAAACGTGTAGTTCATGAAACGAGATTTTCGGGGAGATGAGATGTTCAAGATAGCCCCAGAGTGAGTTCAAGCAATCTGTGATATAGATTAATATTCCTTACCTCCGGCTTTGGCGTCTTCGGAGTGGGAGCAGTGGTAGGTATCTTCGTATGGATCTTCGGTTCGGTGGTATCAAGGCGACGATTTCTTAAGCGCAGAGAAGTTCTAGTAGATACAGGTGAATTTTGCGTCTTCGTAGATGGCATCAGGGAAAAGAATCTTAGAGGATAGTTTTAAGACGAGAGGCGGGAGATGAAAGTGGTGGGTCAGGTCTAGTGGTGGTGGCGGCGTCGGTTTAAGCGGTGGTCTATTGGTCCTCCCTGCCCGGACCCTCTCTCAGGCCCTGCCACACGTTGTCTATCCAAACCACTCGTCTATATTTCTTTATCACAGCTCAACATCCGCCTTCGGGGTTGGAGGGCCCGCATGATGAGACGTGGGCCCGACGCCAGGTCACCAACATTTTTACTGTCTATTTTCATGAATGTATGTGGCAGTCTCGAGCTCTCTCACGCAGTCCTACGTATACTCTCAACTCCATCTCTGACTGGTGTAGTGATCTTTCGACAGATTTTATCGAACAAAAAAAACGAGAGAGTAGACAGTCCACGGCTGTGTGAATGACACAGTCGCATGATGCAATTCGACCTCTAGTAGTCACTCCTGGTTCATCTTACAAAATGAAAGAATCCACATGATGGCATAGTTACGTCGCTGATCTACCGTTTCGTCTAGGTTCTAGAAAAACCATGGACCTACTGCTTCAAATAAATACAAAAAAGGGGGAAAGAAAAAAAACAGATTAGTAAATTCAGAAAATTTTTGTTTGACGTTCACCGAGACATGAAGACTCGAGGAGAACGATACTGACTCCTACCTAGGGCACCCTCGGGCCTGATCTGCAAGCAACTTTGGTGGATCAGGTTGAGAGCTTTAATAGCATCCCGACCGTCGATGACACACGAGATGTTTATCTCGTTTGCGCCTTGACTGATCATCTCAATGTTGACATTGCCTTGTCCCAGGGTGGTAAACATTCGCCCAGCGATGCCGACCAGATTTCTCATCTGTTTTCCGACGAGAGAGAGGATAGCCATGTCTCGATGTACGGTGACCTATAAGGAAGCAATTGTGAGCACCAAACGGGCACGTCCAGAGTTCAATTCCAAACGCGAATTTAGGCGACATTATGCAAGTCGTCAATAGGACACAACGAAGTGTCCAAATCGAAGGAGGATAAGTGGGACAAGAGAAGAAGCATGGCACTCACAGTTCCGCTCTTCTGGAGTTCTCTCACGACTCGATCCAGCATTTTCTTCTGGATTCCGTCCTCAATCGCCATACTCACATGCACCTCACTCGTACTGATCAAATCAACGACAACACCAAAGCGATCCAGAGCACCAAAGATCCCCGCCAGGAAACCATGTGATACGCTCTTACGATTACTATTCACGTTGATGACGACAATATGCTCTTTGATCGTGACTGCTGTGGGTACTTTGTATTGTGATTGGTGCAAGGAGTGGGCATCCTCAAGGGGTTTCAACGATAGCCCTCGGGCAATGTCTGCGGCCCCGAGCTTCGCTATTTCGGCTTCAATGGCATCGGAAGTTTCAGTGCCATCAGTGTCAGGATCGGGATGAATGACTGTTCCTCCGCCCTTGGGATTCTCGACGTTCTTTATGCGAATGGGGATCTTCCTTCGAATAACCTGGAGTCGAGGATTCGCGGTAAGCACCCGACTAATAGACACGCGCGTCATGGAAATTCGGTCAGACACACCTGTTCCATCGTGAACGGGTGGACGACTTCGCTCCCATAGTATGTCAGCTCGGCAGCTTCTTCAGGGCTAATGACGGGAATTAATCTCGCAGTTGGGACCTTCCTTGGATCAGCTGTAAAGATTCCATCCACTTCCTTCCAGATTTGGAGTTCAGCCGCGGAAACGCCGACTGCGAGAAGTGCAGCAAGCAAGTCGGTATATCCTCGTCCTACTTGTCGTAGAAGTGATCCTGGAACTGGTCCAAAGAAACCTACAACGCACGTGTGAGTACCAATGCGTGTTCGTATGAAGCAGTAGAATCACCTGTGACCACTGGTACACGTGCTCCGCATTGTTTGATTCGCTCCCCGACAGCAACGGCGACACGGTCATAGAATTCCTGTCCAAGAGAGCCGACATCGGGAGTGGGTTCTCCATCATCAGTCTGAGGAACAATGTTCTCGAGTGACACAAACTCGGCATCGATGCCCTGAAAATCGAAGATCTAGTTTCTTCTCGTGCAAGGAACGAATCCAAAATGAGACTTACGCGGTCTCGGAGAATGGCCGTCATGATTTTGCATGATAAACGTTCACCAAAACCAATGATACTGTCTTTTGATCTTGGCGAAATTTCGTCTATGACCTGATGTCATTGATGATGAGCACAGAGATCCATGGGCAATGCGGTATGATATACCTGTGCTGCAAAAAGGAAAGATCGCAGACCCTCGCAGTCGTGCTCGATCTCTGACTCCAACTCTTGGAGTAGAATTGGATTATGGACAAAGGTCCGGGCAGACGTCAAATGCTCTGCACGAATGACATCAACGGTTTTATCGAATCCAGGGGATGATCCGTTGACGGGTGTCATGCCCAAAATTCCAAATGGCGAGTCCGATCGAGGGGATGATTTACTACATCGTCTAGGGCCGCCGCCGAGGAAGGGTGTGAACGTTCCACTCGGAGTATTCGATCCAGAACTTTCGGCCCGGCCACGGGATGGCTGTAGTGCTTGAGACGCAGCTTGCAGTAGCAGGTTTGTCGTGCCTAGAGCTTTAGTGGAACCAGAACGAGCAGAACAAACGATTGCAACCTTGTGTTGGTCCAAGTAGGCGCTGTATTGAAATCGACATGTGAGTACCAAGCCATGATCGCAATATTAGGGTTTGAGGAACGTTAGGTAACGGTTCTCGGGAAAGAGATGACTTTTATGGGATTGTGCGAAAAATACGGAAAGGAGAAATCAGCCGTCCCGGATCGAGACCTGAAGGGCGGAACGAAACGACGCATAAAGGAGCAGCGAGAACACCGAGTGTCCAGGATCAATAGGCAAGGAGTCCTCTCCTGGAGCAGAGGGAATACGTCCCCCGGTGTTCAATGTTGCAAGAAGCCCACGAAAGCACGCAAGGATCAGGGAAAGGGACTCACGGAATGATATCTTCGGCAATCTTGGCAGCGAATTTGCCGACGCTGGTACCGCCGTACTTTTGGATCAGCCATTTGGCATCAGGGTCGGTAGGGTTCTGGTGTAGGTGTGGTGGTGTACGAGCAGGAGACATGTAATGTGACGAATGGGATGAATGAGATGAAAGTGGGGATGTAGGGGAAGGAGGTATTGAGGAAAGTTCTGAAGGCATGTCTGGTATCCGGCAAATATACGATTTCTCGCTCGAACCGTATATGTCAAGAGTGGAAAGAACTGTTCTGGGACGTGAGCAAATCCTGGGCAGAAATAACGCAAGTGTCGGCGTGACTCGCCTCAATCTAGTATAGTCTCTGCCTGCCCACGACTAGGAGCCCGTATGTAACCACGAGGCTTTAGGATGACACCGAGTAGGATCAGTTGTTTGGACGGGCTTCTATCAAGGAAGCAATTGAGAGTTTTGTGTTACACCTCTTAGATTTCGACGGGTAGATACTGGGGCTTTTCAAAAAGAGGAGCAGAGAGACGCGGACAAATCCACTGTCCGGAAGTGAGAGCGAGTCTATAGATCAACGTAAAGACAATGCACAAGACATGAATGTTGAGGAGATGTCAAGGGAAGGAATGCATCGTAAAGGTTTTAGTCCAAGTTTTGAAAAGATGAAGTAAAAAAACAGGAGCAGCGGAAGTTTAAGCAGACGGAATGACTCCAAATCACATTCTATTGGCCGAAAACAGTTCGGCCTTTGTTGCTTACCTAAGCATCCCGTCGCCCGAATCTAGGCGCCCACTCCGTTTCTTTTCCTGTGCCCACCTCGTCAACTGCTGGCAACGGGATGCGGTTCTGTGCGGTTCACCGCTCCTCAATGACCGTTTGATGCAACTCCAAAAACACGCTCCAACGTAGTTGTATATCAATGCAACCACGTCACATGGCAGGGGATCTCGTCGCCGCAACTTTACCGAATCCAGCCGTGGGCGACCTAGGTATCTGGGGTATATCCTTCTCTTTTGGATACTCATGAGTGCTCAAGTACAACAAAGAGAGGTACACGATCTTCCATTGCTCGCAAAGCAAAGGCCATGTGGCAAGGGCAGAAGGCAGGGCTCGCCCTCGTGGGGAAATTTGGGGACTTGCTTACTGTACGTGTTGATCCTAAAGTAGCATTTCCCATAAATTTATATGGGCCTCTTACTACAGTTCGTGGAACGGTCCTCATGGGTTTCAATGGTGCTGAGTACTGTGAGATACGGTTCTGAGTAACATTAGCACCAGCGCAGGTTTCTCGAAGCCAGGAATCTCCGAATGTGAGAACAATACCTGACGTTTCGAAGAAGGCCGGAGAATTGGGATCCGTCCCTCATTGTCTTGCAGCTGCAAAGCAAACCGAGGTGTATCTGAGTCTATCCGGAGCGATCCTGACATTCTTCCGATCTTCAGTTCTCTGGATATGAAGAAGTCGATGTCCGCCGGATCATCTCGTAGCTCCCATGATCGCTATGAGGTGAGGTAACGGAAGATATAGTTGACACTAGGGCTCGAAACCGTCCCCGTTGGTGTGGTGAAAATGGACGGGTTGTCACGGTGTGGTTGGACACACGGATAATTCAGGCTCCATCAAAAGACTGCCGTCGTTTTCCAACCCCAGGAAACTCTATTGTGACCTCATCAGTCAATCCCGGATTTTCCCAACGCCTAAATGTATGGAAAATGCCAGAGTATGATAGAGGAAAGGAAGCTCGTCTACAGATCTGCACGTTTCCTGACGGTGTCTGTGGCGTCCCATCCATTTGGCTTGTCGCAGCATATATCGTACCGATCGGCCAAGGTACAGGAACGCTGCCCGTTGCGGAACCGGAGATATCAAGGCACCACCTGTGCGGGGTATAAGACTCGTAAGGGTTCTAAGTTGCTGCATCAAGACCACGAAGCAATGCGGGGCATTAATGGGGCCTGCCGGGACAATTTTAAAAATTGCAGACGCGTTGAATTCAACTTAAATGTCTGGGGGAAAACCTCGCACGTTTGCCTGTGGAATCCGGCCGTCCAGTGTCTCATTTACAGTGTCTCATCTTGTTTCGTCAGGAAACCCTTCAGTCTCGTGTCCTCTCGCCAGAAAATGAGAGGAAGAGGATGGCAATCCAAAGTCTACGCAAAACAATGTGATAGGGGCATCGAAGTTAGGACGGTACAAGCCACCACGTTTCGGGGACCTCTCTTCACGGGTATCTCCCGCACAGCGATAGAAAAAATAGGTTTCCGTAAGTCAATATGCTTTTTGCACATTGCGGAAGGGATAGAACCTGTCAGGATACGAAGCCTAATAGCCCGGATCTCAATGTGATTCACTAAAAATAAAGGCCCTGCATATCAAGTAAAGGGTATGACGGTCCTCATGTCTTCTGTTCCCAGAGAACGTCAAATAAGACTCCAAGGAAAGCGTGAAGTCTCAATGAAGGATAAGTAACTCGGATAGCCGTAGAATGCACCTGGATCGCATATTGATCGGACATCGAGCCGTACACTTGTCTAATTTCTTGAAACGAGTGAGCATGTCAATGGGATCACTGTGAATCGAAACCGGGAGTATATCATTCAACGCCCCCGTTGGCAATGGACTTTCCTGGTCAGCGCAGATAAGGCCACATAAGTGAATGCCCTCAACGTCATTTGTGGTATTTATGGACCAACTTAGCTCCTTGTTTTTGAAAGCGAGTCCCGCGATGGGACGCAAACCTCTGTTTGAGTATAATCCGACCCAGGCTAGAAATTCGCGACTGGGGAGAAGCTGGTCAGCTTCCGTAATGGAGTCTCGGAAAGAAAATATACTTCGAAGGTAACGGTCAGGTACAACAGTTTGGACAATCTACGAGGTCGTGTGATTATCACACGAGGTAATCAACATATTGTCCAACATGGAAGACTTCAACTTGGAGGAGTACCCCTCGAGAATCACACATCCTCTTAATCTCTCCCATTACCATGTGGAATACCTCAACAACCGGCCTTGCGACGGGCCCCAACTTGATAACCAACTTGGAAAACAAAGTGCAGCGAGGCAAATGCCGGACAAGAGACGAATGGAGGTTACGGAGGTTTCCGACATATGGGTCTTCAATGCCATAGTAGCCATATATTTGGGGACCTTGCAGTCCGTACACCACCAATGTGCGTAGCGATCGGTGGGGTAATCGTCGAATAGGGTATTCAAGCTCTAGATGAAGCTCTTGCAGGTCATCACCAATCTCGTCACTTCGTTCCTCCCATAGTTCGTATATCTTCCTAGACAACCACCCGACGAGGTGGAGAGATTCCAGGCCTTCTAAACACTGGTCATCAACCTCGATTGGATCCAACGACCCGTGGACACACAGACGCTTGAGAGAAGGGAAAGAAATTGAAGAAATCGATAACATTTCCTGTTCAGACGCTGCATTTTTGAGGTCGATAGTGGTTGAGATGAGTCGAAGAGTATGACAATGCGCAAGGACCGGGAACGTGTATCTCATGGGGAAGATAGTCCAGCACAGGGTCAACTCCTCGAGGCGGGAGAGAACCATATTGCTCGGCATGACGTCCATACGGGCGGTAGTAGATAGGTTGTAATAGACAGATAGGATACGAAGGCGATCGGCGAGGAGAGAACGCTGCAGGAAAGCATTGTTCCACGATATAAAGCCGGAAGAATGTTTGGTGAGGTCGATGTCGAGAACGAGGGTTTGAATAAAGATGCAGTAACGGAGTGCTGCCGGGAATAGTTCTTCAACAGAGTCCGCGTTTCTTCCCCGATGGATATTCAAGGTGATGTCAGATGACTTCGATGGGCCGAGCGGGCGCATGGATAACCAGATTCCCTTAACAAAGAGTCCGAGAGGAGGACTCTCCACAAGCACGGCCGAGAATTTGCGTAAGGCCTCCTCGTTGCGGATTACGACTCGAGAGAACAGAATCTCCGTTGCTACTGCGTTCCATGATTTGCAGACGAGAGTGATGTTCGCGATGTTATGAAGAGATTTACGTGCAACGAAGACGGGATTATCGATTGGTATGAAGTAACCACCGCACCAATGGTCTTGGATAAGATAAAAGGGCGGGGGAAAGACTTCATGGAACACTTTAAGCAAGATATCCCGGGGTAATTCTGGCATTGCATGTTGACTCATCGTTGGTATGTCCGGTTGTGTCATTCACTGACATGTCCTAAATGTGAGTGACCGTATAAGAATCAATGAACATTGAGCATGATTCCACACTGGTTACACTTGAATACGTACTCGAACAATCGAATTAAATGTCAATGGTCTTCGCTGAAATTGGTCCAGCGGGGATCAAACAAGACGGGTACAAGCACCGTACAATGGAACTTGAGGTCACTGTGTCAGTGTCCACAGACAGTCTTCGGCGCCAGCGTCACCGCGACCGACAGACCAGTGACCGTCTTGGCATGTGACCATCCTCATCAGACATCAGATAAGATAATGATGAGATGCAATTAGATGCAAGTCGGAAAGCAACATGACGATATCAGTACTACAGTGTATACGAAATATCATGAGGTAAGTACATCCTGTTCATGAGCACAGCTTCGGTCAGTACAGGTAATCAACATATCCAGAGTGCTGATCTATCCAGCGCTGTACTTGAACAGAAGCATCATAGGTTCTCAACAACCTGGAAATCTCATCAAGAGCCCTGTTCGTCTGCGAAGAATCCCATGCGTCCTCGAATGACGATAGACGAAGACACAGTTTAGAGAACCTTGGGAGCGTGGGAATGAGAGGAATGAGTGATTGTTGCAGTCCGATCAACACCATCGGATTAAGGAGCGGAGGATTTGCTAACGGATTGACGGACATCTTGGTGTAGAGGATGAGAGTTTCCAGGCTCGGCGGTAGCGAAGGCATGGGATAATCTATCTCGAGCTCCCTTAAATCGCCAAAAGCTTGTGTATCTCTGCTGATCCACGAACGGTACGTCTGCACCGCCATATCGCCGAAGCAACAAAGCGAGTGAAGTTTGCTTTTGCACTTCTCGTCAATTTCGACGCGAACTGATATGTAGCTCAGCAATAAGTTGCGGAGAACAGGAAAGCTGGGGCACGTGATTTTCAACGTATTCGGTTTCTGTCCTCCAAGGGCTACGCCGACACCACATAGATTAAGAGTATGGAGGTTGGCGAAGACGGGAAAATTGTCTCCCCGATTGAGACAAGTAGACGAAAGAGTCAATTCCTCGAGGCGGATGAGACGGCTGCCTTTCGGTATCACCTCGAAATGGGGAGATGTAAGATGATTGGAGTATACATCGAGGAAACGGAGTCGAGGTCCAATAGATGATTCGTTGATAAAATCGGCGTCCCATGGAATAAAGATCGGCTTCGTATCCTCGACATCGGCAGTGAAGGCAAGTTTCTGGATGTTGATGCAGTGACGAAGAGCATCGGCAAGTTCCAGCCGTAATGACTGCCGATCCAGATTGTGTCCCATCCCGAATGTACTTCGTATCCATGATGACTTCACGGGTCTATCCTGTAAGACCCAGATCTCCCTAACGAGAGACCCAAGTGATGGGTTTTCCTTGATAGTCCTGGAGAAACACCGAAGCCCCCGTATGTCCAACAGGAACACTCGACGATAAAGGACTTCTGCGGCGACGTGGCTCCAAACCCTGCAGATTACTGCGACATTCGCGAGATCACGAAGTGATTCCTTGACGGAAGCTACTTGATGTATGTTTGTTGGATGGGGAAGTCGACGCTGCCGGCGGAGCGAGGTAGAAAGCGGGGACCCAAAGAGATCGACGAATATTGGATGGAGCACTTCAAATGGCAGACTCGGAGTCGACATGCAGGTTGTGACTGGAGGAGAGATTTGGACAATCTAGTTATGCTCGTCTCTTTGCGCACTTGGATATGAAAAGGCACTTACCTATAAATCCAAGTTATGGTGCAGAGGAGGCGACCCCTTAAGCCCAGGCCTAGGGTTGGTCAGGGTCAAACGGCGTTTCCCGAAGCTCCATTTGGTAAAGAGGCGCTTCTATCACAAAGGAGGAATCATCGATTCATCGCTCACGCTTTCAAAATCGGACTGTCTTCCTCACGTGGTCTGCTGCTGGAGACGAGATGATCACCTCCCCTGAGTCTCCTCCTCGTCGGCAAACGGGCCCTCGGAGGAAGAATGCCTCAGTTATGGTCTCGTGTGTTGATGAGCATTTCTGCCGATAGTACGTGGCACACCCGACACGAAATCAAGGCATGGGAAGGAGCGAAAGTACATGCCAACTTGGGCTGGACGATCTCAGTTACAATCTCCTCATATCGATGCATCGCTAGCAGACGCCGCTTCTCTCACCTTTCCTTTCTACACCTGTTTCGTGATCAATATGGACATATAAGACTGCGCTGGGGAGATATAGAGTAGTCACGGTCATGACGGCGGTTGCTGAATCAGTCGGGGCACGCAACACGGTACGACAAACAATGTAATTCTCATTGAGCGAGTCAGCGACAAGCCACAATCATGATACAGATATCCTACTCGACGGTCTATGGATTCTCGTGCTCACCGAGCTGGTGCAGAGGGCAACTCAGAAACTAATTGATCAACGAGGAAAGGACTTGGCGATATGACCAGCGTGAGACAGTGCACAGAGGCTATTTATACCACAATTCCATCCCCGTCTTTGACTCGTAGAACTTGAGGAGTTCGGCGACACTCGGAATTGTAAGGAACTTGTATTTATACAACATCTAGAAAGAGTTCAGCGTCGTCATAGAGTCCCATCGTACTCGACCTACGAGCAAAAGCATCCTTAATGCCTCCCATCCCGCAGTGAGGTGTATAACCTTCCAATACTCCTTAAGAAACACTTCGACACCGTAATGATAGCCTTTGAAAACAAAGAGCTTCCTGAAACACCAGATGGCTCAAAGCTTTGGATCATTTTAAAGAGAGCCAAACTCACCGATTTAGGAAGATCCAACGATTCCAGAGGACGACCATCACTTTATCCTCATCTCGAACATCATCTATTTCGTATATCTCCTCCTCTCTATCCACAATGAGCCACGAGAAAACCCCGAATCTTTCCATGTCTAGCGTGTTCAGGAGATCATATATACGAGGACCTCCAGGACGGCACGAATATGATTGGTGGTAGGTATCCTCGGGTTCATCCTTGCCGGGCACAGCCATCATCTCCCCTATTTTATCTTGATAACCGAGATAAGGATACTGCGCAGCCGGTCCAAGCTTGTCATGGGGAGGAGGGGGTGTCGGATATCTCGCTGGGAGAGATCCACGAAGATCTTGGTTCGTCAGAGGTATGGCATCTGGCGTCGGTGAGAAAGTCCTGAGTTTAGCTGAGATTGGTACGGGAATTGGAGGTGGTTCCGGTGGTTCGTTAGAGCTAGGTCCGGCTTCGTCTTCCTTTTCACTGCCTATTTCAGGCGAGTCTTCCTGTGGTGTCTCTTCTTCACTTTCTTCATCAGATGAGCCTGAATCGAAGATATCCGAAAGCGGAGGCGGAGGCGGAATATTGAGTATGACTATCCACTGAGACTGCATAGAAGAAGTGAGACGTAGAACGTGGCCATGAATGGCTTGTAGAGCACATACTGTTTTAGTTTGCTTCCATTCAGCTTCTAGCAGAACATGATCCTTCTGGAAATGGAAGGCAAGCATGTCCCTGTTATTCAACTGGCGATGCACGTCGCAAATTGGACACTCCCACTTGAAGAATTCATCACGAGTGGATATGATACATTCGCCATCATCGTTTTGACGATAGAGAACAATCATTGAAGGGGAAGGAGGCGGAGATTTAGCGATAGAAATACTCCTCTCGATGCAGCGTCCTTCAAAACCCACTCTGAGGTTACGTCGCAAGAAAGGGAGTTTCACTCCCAGATACCGGAAGGCTTTTAAACGACTTGTGAGTTCCTCTAGTTCTTCGTCTATGGAATTATCCGGTTCGTCGATATGTGGGGCAGACATGTCAATGTCCGAGGAATCCGAGATCTCGATCACTTCAGATGCGGGAACAGATTCGCGTGCCTTCTTCTTGCCCTCGGATTTCGAAGAATCATTCGATCTCTGAGCAGGCAACGGACTTCCAGATCTTCCAGGACTGTATACGGAATTGAGTCATGCTGCCGTTATACTCAATGCACGGAAAGTCACCTAGGACTCCGAGAGATCCCTTGTACGATCTCAACATCCGAATCCTCTCGGTCGTTTCCGGCTTCGTTCGGGAAATACCTACCGTCTCGGCGATAGTTTCCAGTACGCGCCAAGTTCATGATTGATTTCTGAGTACCAGGTGTTTGGAAAGCGCGCGGTCGGTTGCGAGAGGATCCAACCATGGCAATGCGCCGTTCGGAACGAGCAGGTCGGATCGCACCATCGTTGCGTGACGGTCTACTGGCATTCGCTTCTTTTTTATCCTCTTCCTCCTCGAACCAAGGGTGGTTTTCTTCCCTACGGGTAGTAGACTTGAGCGCCATCAAGGGCCTCGCGATGAAATGATAACCAGCATTCGCCCCTGACCCAGGATGTGTTGGCCTCGTCGTCGTCATCTTCCTGGCTCCGCCTGTTGCATTGGCGGGGCGATTACGGCGTGGATCGTTTGCCCATTGATGAATCGCCGCACCAGATTGTTTCACCATGGTGCGTTTTGGGAATGACTTGTGTGGCTGTCCCATGGGCCTCTGGAGACCAGGCTGCCAACCCATTTGTTGAAGAGGGTGTCTGAAAGACATAAGACCGTCACCACTAGGACGATCTGATCACGATATATTGTGCCAACCTGGGAGTAGAAGGCTCTCCGCCTCTTCCACGCGGTGGATGGGATCCCCTCGCGAGACCGGGTGGTGGTGGCGGTCTGGGGCCACGTGAAGGGTCTCCATCGCCCCAATAAGAGAGCATTACTTTGGAAAGCTACTTGCTGAATTGCATTTCGGTGTCTCAATGTTGAGTATTGTATCCTAAGGTGGGCAAAACCAAATGCACTCACGTGACTAACAGTAACAATGTATGCAACTCTACCAATGCAATCCGTGCGGTGTTTCCTCAACTCAAACCTTTATGTCGAAACAATCGAGAATATACCTCACAACTTCTCCAGTCGGAGAACCCTAGACTGAGCCACTCCCTCGGAGAATGGGGACGATCTGCTTGGGTTTGATGGTCTGATCAGCGGCTTGAGGCCATCATACGGAAGATGACATACCTCAATGAGACAGTGAATCCTGCAATTGCTAATCTGTATCAATAAAACACGTGTCTGAGAACTCCGGTGGGATCAATCGCGTTTAAGTTCAAGTTCAACCTCAGGCTGTTGTTGAGTCCAAAGTCGCCACGGCATCGTGGACTCCTTCGTGATCCATTCTCACACTAGGCGCTCGTGGCATAACATTCAAACCTTGGTCCAAAATATTAATGACATCGCGGTGATCACAACACATCCCGATCAGTGTATACTTGTGACATAGGTTCACTAGGGAAGCATCCTCGAGGTGCTGGGCACATTGAAATAGCAAATCCATAATGTTAAACGCGAACAACCGGTAGCTTAAAAGCAGTCTCGGTCAAATAGATGAGAAGGCAGCCAAAGGTAATTGTTTAACTATCAGGTATTCCCAAGCTTGATAACCATCTCAGGCGCATGATACAACGCTTAACACCGCCACTTTTCTCCCACACCATAATAACTTTGCCTCGTCGGATTTCATGCTCTTCCGGGGAGAACGACTCGACCACCTTGACAAACTCGGAGACCCCACCGCCAACTCCAAAGTACACGAGCTTCGCGGCTACTAGGCACAGTGGTTGTTCTTGTTCAAAGTGTTCGGTCGGGGAGATGACCAGCTTTTCCTCAATTTCGTCTTCGAGCGATGCTTCTGTCATGAGACCTGGCTTGCACGATCGATACATCAAGTTCACGAGCGAAGGTAGGCTATCCGTGCGATATATGGTCTCCGACGTGAGTACGATATCGTATGGGCCTCCCGTTACGTCGAGATTGAACGACTCCCAGGACCCAGAGAAGAAGCGGAGGTCAATATTAAGATCGTTGAGCGATTGAAGGAACGCAGATGTTAGCGCCGGAGTTATAGGTAGATCGCCGGTTTGCGTTGGATCCAGAGGTGGGAGAGGATTTGCATCGTCTGGATCGTCGGATGACACGTATGATTCACGGAATTGAGCCGAAGCGGGAGTCATATCTATTAATACCCCTGTCAGTGCGAGTAGAGGCGAAGATCGGTTCAAACGTACACCAGGCGAGCAAAATATTCGGGAACGTGACAAGGCGGAACACCATGTCGTTGTAGTCTTGAAGGTGGAAAACCGATTTTTTCGTTGAGGATTCTGAAGACGAAGGTGCGCCAAAGAGATTGTGTAGGAGAGATACAGATGGGACAGCAGTTCCGCACCCCAGCTTTTCGAGCAATGTTAGTGTCACAACGTATCCAGAAATGAGTAGAACGAACCTCCAGGACTCTTTTTCCGCGCACATTCTTTCCGATCTCGGTTTCTTGCAGGTATCCCGCAAGATCCAAACTGCATTCCCAAGTTTTAAGCCCGCCCTCATAGACGCCGGGAACGAGATCGGAGGGTGCCTCTAAGAACTGAAGTTCCTGATCGCTCCCACAGGCCAGATCCGATCCTTCTGTATCCTGAGAAATCACTTGAAAGCGTGCGTCGTGAAGATCGCGGCGTGCCATCTTAACCTCTTCACCTGTGGAAAGAGGGAGCACCAGCGGAGAAAACGAGAGTAATGGAGGAAGTGCGCTAATCTACCTGAAAAGGAGACTTGAGCATCGACTTTGAACCACAGACGAAAGAAAGTACCAGTGAACTCAGATTGACTTCATTGAAAGCGGACCCTGTAACCTCCGGAATAGAGGTGGACGAGGACGCAAAATCCGTTTGATTCGTCAGATTGGCGTCGGTAACTTCGAGATCTTCATCGTCGATGTCGAAATTGAATTTGAACATCAATATGGCGGAAATTGTCTGTTGCTGTATGGTCAAGAGAGCGACTCCAAGTTACAAGTGTGTTTGTTGTCTGAGTTATTGGAGAAGAGATTGCCATCATGATACAATTTGATTGGACGAATGCCAGTGCCGGTCGGCTTTTCTAAAATTCCCACGCTCGGTTAAGGGAGGGAGGAGGCGACAAAGCCATGGACAAAAAAGCGCGAGTTGTTCGAATTGGAGGTACACTGTTTGCCAAAATCATACCAGTAAGAGCCTGAGAGCTCTCATCAAATTGAGCCCTTAACAAGGTAAATTTCATTCTGTATGCAATGTGACAATAAATTCAGACGCAGAAACAATTATAAATTATGCGATCTCAGTCCCGTTCAAGCTGGCGGTTCATCAGTGTTTTGGTATCTTCACGCCCTCTCTTTGCATCTTCTTTGACCTGAAAAATATTTTCGTTTTCCTGGTGTGATGGGGCATCTTCACTGTGAATCTCAATACCCTGTGGGCGTGGAATGAAAAAGGGATTAGGATTCCACTCGAAAGGTCGCCATACCTGTTGCCCAGATGATCCGCCGGTAGATAAAGTTATGGGCGACGAAACAGTATGAAATTCCGAGAGAGGAATCGAGATATGCCCTTCTGGTCCCTGCAGAACCACGCGTAGCGATTTTCGGACGTTCAACGACGCCAACAAGCAACCAACATAGACTGGACCAACAAGTTGCTCAGCTCCCCAAATACCAATATGAATTACTAGACGTGATTGCGCCTCACCTTCTGAAAACACCATGTAGTAGGGTTCATAGATAAATGGCAAATAACCAGGGCGAATGGCGAGCTATGGAGAATAATGAAACGTTGCGAAAATGACGAGATGTGATGTATCGCGACATACCATTAACAGTGATATCAGAGTCAAGATGCTACAAGATACGATCAGAGCTCTTCCTTGATTGATCCGTCACAAGGAAGTCAATACCATGATAATGCACCAGTATTGATAGTATATAAAACCATCGTTCGGACGATGGATTGCCCGCTGAGTGAAATATGTCAACATCATCACAGATGACCCAACGGTAGAAAGCGCACCTTGGTAATGCTGGCGTTCGAATAAGCAGAAGCCTCCACAATATCAAGGAGACCAGCGCCTCGGCGATAAATATGCTGGCAAAGCAGCAAAGAACGAAACTCTGAAAATGACATCACTGCATAGCCTTCAATAATCTAAGAATAGAAATACCGTTGGGATCGTCTCAATGAAATCTCTTGATCTGACGCTAAATTTTTCAATTAATCGGGAAATTCTGCGGAGAACTTGGAATCGAGATTTACAGTACAACGATAAGAGCTGAAAGGTAAAGAGACAGATGAGTGCTGCCAGTCGATTTGGGACGCCGATCACTTACCGATCGTGCTCGCTGATCGCAGATGAGATATCAGATGTATTCTTCGACGGCTTGACGATGCAAAACCTACCATAGGCAATGACAGTGAAAAGAGTCTATACTTGGTCAGTTCGTGCCACGGCGATAATACTAAACCCCTGACATACGGGGAGACCAACTAGAAAGAGCCGCGCTGTGCGGTTCTTGTCGCACACTGATTGAACCAATGTAAAAGCCGAAAGAGTTATTTGAAGAGTAAGAGATACGCACATATCCAAATACGAAATATGAACACTCTAAGCGAAATGAGGACACGAAATAGTAGTGAGAAAAGATTGCATACCCCCGAACTAATTGATCGATGTGAGCCTGTATGTATGGTTTTCGTGTTAGTGAATGGAGAAATCTTCGAGCGTCACGGACATACGGTCGCTATAACGGATACCTGACTCAGATTTGAGTGAGCAGTTTAGCCGGAACAATGCGGAACGAACCAAAGCTGGACTGGGGATGCGTCAGTACAATGTGCCTTGGGTGAACGATTCTCGTTAACGTACTTTGTAAGGATGTTCTTCCAATCAATAAAGGCGGCGAGGTCAAACATGCTCATGGTAAGTGAGTTGATGTTCCAAAAATTGATCGCCACATGTAATGCACAAAGAGCCCTAAAGAGACCAGAGAACGACCGAATGAGCTCTCCATGAAGTGTCTCAATCGGTGAATAGAGCCACCATAACACAATAATCTGCAGAGAGAAGAGTTTTAGTATGCTTGAGATTACTGAAAGTACACTGCCACATACAATGCATTTCAAAAGGAGAGGATCGTTAGCATATCTGGAGCGATAGGTTATTGTCTGCTTCGTGACGAAGCCAAAGACGCTACGCGAAATGGTCAAAAATGGTTGCTAATAGCAACCGTTTGGAGCGACGCACACACCGGAGAGAAGACACTCTAGAAAAGAATAACGTGAGAATTGCAAGATCGCGATTGCAAACGGAGTGTGCCTTACGGGTTGATGAAGCTACCAACAGAGTCTGCAGGGCGGACGGTAGAGAAGACATAAGTAACCAACGGTAGAGGAACCTCGAATATATATCGCTGCAATACGGAGCGTTATCTGTCAGGGCTATTGGAATAAACACGTTTCGATTTGATGATACTCACATTACTTTGATTCAGGATCATATGGAAGTCTGATGGGACATCAGTGATACATCAAGGGATCGCTGTGCGAGTGAGTATACTGTATGTCTTTATAGGTTGCGAGGCTTCCGACTGAACGCATAGAGGGCAGGAATCTCAACCAACACGTTTCCAACTCTTCTTGGGCTTCTCACGACGATGGGAGAAACAGACAATTGGACATNACACACANGAAAGATGAGANAANNANAGACACAGGCATTCATACCAACCCACCATTCGGTAAGCATATATACAGAACATCTTTACAACATCTATAGCTATACAACTCAATAGAATTTGCTGGGAGAAGGCCATCTCCTTCCACTTTACCGGTCCACCTGCAGAAGCGTCGATCGGGAACATTGTTGTTGAGCCGCCAGATGCACGTACTATGGATCCGTTGAATCGTTCAACTCCTTCACAACGATCACTTGGCCTCTATCAAAGGAGAGATCCCCAGGGTAAACCAGACGGGAAGTCAATAACGTCAAATATAGAGGTCCGAAAACGGTCCTGTAGTAGGTTACCTGNACACGANTTTTAAAGTTTTNNGGANNAGGGATCGACAACTTCGTTGGCGGTGGGGGTCTTCTAGATAATTCACCGAACTTATTCCGACTCGCGATCCGAGTTTGGGGAAAGGCAATGCATGGGGGGGGGGGNNNNT
>JANAWD010000540.1:0-10693 GCA_027627245.1 Meripilus lineatus | reverse complement strand
GTCTCTTCGTGATGCCGAGAGTGAAGAGAAAACCGGGCCTCGGCCGTCCTAATCCTCGATATAGTCTAGAGAACCTCTTCCACCGGGTTGTCAACTTGGAGAAGGAGATGGGAGTGACAGGCTAAAGGGTTTGTAAACCCTCTCTCGCAATCCAGCTTTCGAACAATGTCAGTGTCATAACGTAGCCATACATAACAGTAACAGTAGAACGAACCTCCAGGACCCTGTTTCGGGGCACTTTCCTTCCGATCTCGGTTTCTTGTAGGTATCCCGCAAGCTCTAAACTGGATCCCTAAATTTTGGGATGTCGGGGACGAGATCGGAGTTGTCTAACCAAACTTCCTCAACGCCTCTACAGGTCAAATTCGATCCTTTGTGTCTTGCAAAATCATTCGAAACCGATCCCGACGAACCATGTTGACCTGCGGAGTCCGGACAGAGGGGGCACCAATGGAGAAGATGAAAGAAAGGGAGGAAGTGTGTTGACCTCCCAGACAAGGGAATTAAACATCGACCCCAAACGACGCAACAAATAATATCAATGCACTCCTCCCTTCGACTTTTCCCGAAGTGTTCAAGGAACGCAGATTCCGCTTGACTCGTCAGATTGATATCTGAAAGCTCGAGGTCTCCATCGCCGATGCCGAAATTGAACTTCAATATGAATATAACCAGAGATTTTCTGTTACGAATGAGAGGGAGTACTGAGGCCTGAGGCCTGAGGGAGTCCAAGTGTTGTATCCGTTGCGACTGGAGAGGGAACTGAGAACCAGTGACACTGGCAAGGATTGCGTTATTTGATCAGACGAATGCTGATGGGTGCCGGTCGGCTTCTATCAAATTCGCACGCTCTGTCTGTTGCTTCGAGTATTCTGAAAGAGATACTAAACAGAAAGAAAAATTCTATCGCATCTGCGAAGAACACATACAGTCATCATCGAGTTCTACTATCTCAGTCGTTTAAACCAAATCATATCGAAAGTCTACTGTGCAAAAACCATGCCAGTGAGGGTCGAAGAGCCCTCATGGGGCTACGCAAAGCGGGGTTCCTGGCGAATCGAGTCCGGTACAGTACGCAATGTGAAAAATCAACTTAGACACAGAAAAGATTATCAATCATGCGACCTCTGCACCGCGGCAGTTGTTCATCGTTTGAGTACCTTCAGGACTACTCTTTACATCCTTCTTGAACTGAAAGTTGTCACCATTTTGGTGTTCCTGGTGGGAGGGTGCAGTTTCAACGTGAATTTGAATACTCTGTGGGATCGGCGTGAAGGAATCATTACTCCACTGCTTCTACTTGAAAGATCGCCATACCTGTTGCTCGAATGATCCACTGGCGGGGAAAGTCACGGGTGTTGGAACGGAGTGAAATTGCGAGAGCGGAATTGAGATATGCCCTCCTGGTCCTTGAAGAACCACACGTAGCGACTCTCGGACATTCAAGGATGCCAGTAAACAGGCCACGTAAACTGGGCAGCACAGGTCATTCACTTCGTCGAATGTGATATTAGAGGTGTCCTCACCTTCGGGAAACACCATGTAGTAGGGTTCACAAACAAATGGTAATGAACCAGGCCCAACTACGAACTATTGAGAATGACGATTTGTTGAGTGAATGGTTAGATGTGATCATTAGTGATATGTACCAATATGAGGGATATGAGAGTCAAGATGCTACAAGATACCTCAGAGTTATCCCCCAGTCAATTCACAACGGGGGAATTAATACCATGAAAATGCACCAGTATTGACAGTGTACAGCACCAACGTCCGCACGACGGATCTTGTGCTGGGCGACATGTATCACCATTACCACGACCACAGGGGACGGTATGGTAAAAAGCACACCTTTGGAATGTCGGCTTTCGATTGAGAAGTAGCCTCCATAATATCACGGATAGCAACGCTTCGGCCATAAATATACTGGCATAGCAGCAGATGACGAAGGTCTAAAAAATGATGTCACTGCGGTACCTTCAGTAATCTGAAAACACAAATACCCTTGAAATCAGAAATGGGTCAACTCTCGCTCTGACAGTGAAGAGTTGCGATCAATTGGGACACCATGAAGGATGCGCAATCGATATTTACAGTACAATGACAAGAGCTGGCAGTGAGGGAGACTAATCAGTACAACCATATGATTTCGGCCAGTATTCACACACCGATTGTGCTCGCTGATCACAAACGAGATATCAGAGATATCCTTTGATTAACGGAAGACTCAAGACCTACCATAGGCAATGACAGTGAAGATGGCCTGTAATTGATTAGCTCCTGCCAAGGTAAGTGATATTGAACCCTTGACGCACTGGTAGACCAACTAGAAAGAGCTGAGCCTTGCGGTTCTTGTCACATACTGATTGAACCAATATAAAAGCCGAAGAAGGCACTGAAGAGGAAAGGATACAAACATATCCAAATGCGAAACAAGAATACCCTGGGTGGATGGGTGAAATGAGACTACTAAGGAGAAGTGAGAAAAGGATCTCGTACCCGCGAACTAATTGGTCAATATGAGCCTGCATATATGTATAGTTACGGTGTCCGTTAGTATTACGCTCTTCGGAAAAACAGGAAACATACAGTCACTACAATGGTGTAAGGACCGGCACATGATCGGCCTTCCTTATTTGGATATAGGATCGTAAGTCCCCGATAGGGACATATTTTGTATATTATGTAATATTACTTTCCCGGGTTTCCTTTAAAGGTTCCCGGGAGTCTGAGGGAGATTCCCCAGACTTCACTTTGTACACATAACTGTAGCTACGAATATACTTCGTCAGACTTACGGTCGTGTGTGTGTGAAGCAACCCAACCAACAACCTTACACTTTTTTAAGTCTCGAAGATATTCGAGACCGCTACAATCACACCAAAAAACCCACCATAACACCCCTATCTACAACCCTACCACCGGCGTCGTTGAATAGTGGACAATGGCCACTAAAACGAACCACCAGAATGAACCGAAAAGGTTCCAAGATCAAAGAAACTACAGAACCTACAGTTCCGCCGGCAAGAGGACAAGGGAACAGAGAAGGAGGCCNCCNGGCACCNNGAANNCCNNATGNCNNNCNGNCTNNGNNANCGCTGAGCTCGCTCACGTCACTAGGGGACGAGCCAATGGGAAATTTCAGATACCCATCGACTCGCATAATAAGGGAAGAGAGATCCCCGGAACCGGGGATGAGCTCAACTCAACCGAGTAGGGGACACTATATGTCCCCGAACACTGGAGACAGGCGACTAGACGAAAGTGACCCAAGAATCACGGGGGCCTTCGTTGAAAGCCCCCAAGTCAATTGCCGACGATTCGAAGTGTCGGAAATACCTGCATTCTCTTCAACACCTAAGAAGAGCAAATCGGAGGAAGATTTTCGTCCCGAAATGGCCCGAATGTCACCAAAACGCAGTAGTGAACCTGGGGATCACCAAGGGGGGATCCCAACACACCATCAACAATATGTCATGAGCGGACAAACATCTATCGACGATAGTCGAGAGATATGGTCCACCCCAGAGCCAACGACACCATCGGAGACCCGTTGAAGACGCATAGGCGAAGGACGACGGGAATTAGAAAGAGTATTCGAAGGACTACGACAAGCGGCCAATGAGGTTACTCATGGGGCGCAAGAAATGATCGTGAGGCAGCAATACTCGACCAACGATCAGGTCGAGTTGGCACGAATGCGAGAACGAGCACTTTTCGCACTCGAAGAAGCCAATCGCATGATGTCCTTGTATAATCGGGCGAGTGACCAATCCACAAGTATAAATGTGGGCAATGAATCGAGCGCATCGAGACAAGGATATCGTGAGGGACACGGAACACTGACTAAACAGATCAAGTCGGAGAGTGACCGAAGTGCGTCGACCATTCGACACAGTTACCATACGACTGAACGAAGTCGATACATCGAGAACCCGCCGCTGACGGACAATGAACTGATGGACATGGCACTAGGGCGAGTCCATCGACAGACATCCAACGTCACACCCGTACAAGGACTATCAGGGACGCAAACCCACGCATCCCGACGTCCTAATCAAGACAATGGGAGCCACACTCAACCCACTGGTGGCCAGCAGGGGAGTGGATATGAGGAGCGACTGAGGCCAAATCCACCCGAAGTGGTGGAGGAATATGTTCGAAATTATTACCCTCATACTGACTTGCCGAATAACACACCGAGGCACGCCAGGGGTGGTGGAGGAGGACCACCAGGAGGTCCTCCTGGACCCCCGCCCCACCAAGGCAACGCCACACACGAAGGGGACGAAAGGCGCAACGGAACAAATAATGAACCCAGACCCGACAATCGCGATAACAGACAACGTATCATGGGCGGTCCACCAGGAGACCCACCAGGGCCTCCTGATCTCCCCGGAGGAGGACCAGATAGTAATGATGACGACGACGATGACAACCCTTCACACCACGATGATCGAAGGAGGCGCAATCGTCGGGCAAGGTCACCTACACCGTACACTGGGGACTTCCCGCCTTACGAAGAATATAGACGGATCCCAAGACCAATAGCTCGGGATAGGTGTGCATGGATCCGTCGAGCAATAAATTGGAAGGTTGGACCGGACGCGCACCGGTCCAACGACAGGGCGATCAAGGTTGATAGCCCAAAACACTACAAAGGGGAAGATAGCACCGATAAGTTTCGTGCTTTCCTCCAAAGTCTATTAAGATGGTATGTGGCCCAACGATTGGTTGGACCGGATAAGGAAGCCGACCGAATGAATGCGGTCGGCCAGTACCTCGATGATTCTGCCTTAGATTGGTTCGACGAAGTAGTCGAAGCAACTGATAGACGACGGAACAATTGGGACTTCATTCGTATAATGTGTGCAATGTACCTGAGGTTTGTTCATCAAGCCGATGAACAACTTCCCACCTATAAGTGGGAAAACACCCGATACGAAAAGAAGGAGGGAGTAGCCGGACTCGCAACCACTCTGACCGAATGGGCCAATAAAATGGTCCAAGTACCATCCGAATACGACCAGGTGCGGAGATTCATCAACCGATTACCTGAACGCATCAGATATGGTGTCGAGGACATATCTGGAGTTAGCGCAGAACATTCCACGTTTGATGAAGCAGTCCTCGCGGCCATTCATCATGAGAATGTAGTCAGAAGTAAAGAACTGAAGAGGAGAGTCCGATTAGGGCTGAACCTATCGGACACAGGCGATGAAGGGAACACCAGGGCGAATGACAAGTCGAGTCAGCACGAACGGGGGCCTGACAAGGCAAGGCCCCCTGATAATCGACGCAGAATACGACTCTGGAGAGTACCTCGAGATCGCAAGACAGAAGAGAAGACCCAGGTACCACAGGACAACAAAGGGCGTCCTGTGAAATCCGCTGGGGTAAAACCAGAGGATAGGAAGGGGAAGCAAGCGGACAAGTCACGAGTCCGCTGTTTCAAATGCCATGGAATGGGACATTACTCCACTGATGCGGAGTGTCCCCTGTATAACCAAGAAACGCTTCGCCGTATGGAGGACGCCAGCAACGAAGAACGAAATGACGATATATCATCGGCTCAGCTAGGTGATATTATAGAGGCGAACGAACCTCTGAGCGATCAGGGTGGATCAGCAGACGAGGATCCACCCATCGGGGACCAGTATGACTCTGAGACCGAGTATGATTACTTTGAGGAGTACTACTCAGGATCGGAACACTACCCCGACAGTGATGTCGAGGTATTCGCGGGAATGCGGACCTATGGATCCGAGGACCCAACGACGCCAGTTCATGAAGGCCGCGCACTAATATACGCGGATGATGAACTATCCATCCATGAAGATTCTTCGGACTTAAACGTCCAAGAACTCGCTGACGACCTCAGTCAGCGTATCACTCAAATGGAAGACCCCATGGACAACCCACCGCCATTGGAGGAGGTATCACCGCCGGACTTAACTGCTGGTCCAGCCCCTCCTACTATCGTGCAACTACCGGCACCCGACCCCATGATCACTATAATCAACCTGAGAGGGAGATTGGATGACTCGGAATGGGCCAGAGATCACCAAGCCCGAATCATCGGTAGGCTGGAGACTCATGCGTCCCAACTGCAGGAGGAGATTTCACTACTACAGGAAACCATACTGGCCATATTGAGTGATCAAAGGGTACGGGATATCGTCGTTCACTCACGCGCTAGAGAAACGACCAGACTGCGCATAGGGGAGCCATTACTGGCTCCCCAACAGTGGCATGGATTGCACAGGGAGCCATCACAACTACACCCAATACACGAAGATTGGGATACTCTATTCATGATCACTCATGATGATCACGAGGATGGGGCTAACTCACATCAAATGGTCACCAATGAGGTTGTCCCCGGCGAAGGGACAACTACTGAAGATGGAGAGGAATCTCCATCAATATTCGCGATACGAACACAAAGAGAACAGCTAGCGACTATCGCCACGAACAACGACCGGGAGTACCGACCGGCCATGCGATACAGGGAGCGACCGAACTTGGGTCGCCCGTATCGAAAGATTAAGTGCATGACGGTGTATATCGAAATACTCGGAATCAAGGCATTGGCGTTGCTCGATTCCGGATGTTCCATCGATTGCATCAGTCCCGGCTTTGCAACTGTTGCGAAACTACCAACGTTCGCACTCGACAAGCCAATTCCCCTACAACTTGGATGCGTTGGCAGCAAATCAGTCATCAACTTTGGGGTACACATCGACGTCTCGTTCGCTCATAACGTAGAGCAGAACTATTTCGACGTCGTAAACCTGGACCACTATGATGTGGTCCTGGGTATACCATTTATGGTTAAGTGGGGATTAGTCCTCGACTTTGGTCACAACTGCGTTAGATGGCGCAATGTCACTATACCCTCGACTGCGACAGTCGAGTTGGATGAGCGACAACGGCCTAAAATCATTCACAAAGGCAACGGACAAAGGTCCATTGCTATGCCCAAACGTCAGGAATGACTATCGCCACACCAAGGTGCGGATTCCAGTAAACGGAAGGCACCAGTGACGATAGAGGAAGTAGAGGATGAGGAGTCACGCAGAAGATACCCCACACCATCCAACGAAAACCATATACTAGAAGAGATCGAGACCGACGTCGAACAAGATGCAAGGCACCACATTGGTGCCATAAAAACTCAGACATCGGGCGGAGCAACAGAGAAACAGACAGTAACGAAGGATAACGACACCAGGGCAATTGGAGCACAGCCCAAAACGAGAAGACTGGTGCCAGTACGACGGGGGAACCGGGAAAGGGACCGCGCTAAGGTCCCTAATATAGCAGAGAAATCACTACCGACACGGCACTCCTCATTTGAAGTGCCTAGGGATAAATTTGGTGAAGAAGATAAACTCGGCTTGAATGACCTCATATGGGAAGAGGTCAAATCGGAACTGGAGGAACTCCAAAACTTCGAGGAGTTCAAACCTCGAAAGACTGATCAGCTACGGGAACAATGGTTCACCAAATGCCAGGATATTATGAATGGGGCACCCCCGCGACTACCACCGATGCGAGAAATCAACCACCACATTCCGTTGATTGATCAGAATAAGCGGTACATGTACCACTTGCCCCGGTGCCCGGACGCCATGAAAGTCGATCTCATGACGAAGATCGACAAATACTTAAAGGCAGAATGGTGGCAAAGGGCGACGGTATCGCAAGCTGCGCCACTATTATGCATACCAAAGAAAAGTGGACAACTCAGAACGGTTGTCGACTGTCGAAAACGGAACGATAATACGGTCCGGGACGTAACCCCGTTCCCGGACCAGGACCAGATACGCATGGATGTAGCTAGGGCGAAAGTACGGTCGAAAATCGACCTATCTGACGCCTATGAGCAGATTCGAATAATACCTGGGGATGTACTGAAGACCGCATTCGCTACGGTCTTCGGCACATTCACCAGTCAAGTAATGCAGCAAGGGGACTGTAACGCCCCCTCGACGTTCCAACGCCTTATGACGGAAATATTTAGAGAACACATCGGGAAGTTCGTCCATGTGTATCTGGACGATATATTTGTGTTCTCCGAATCGGTAGAGGAACACGAAGAACACCTCGAGATGGTATTTGCCATCTTGCGAAAGGCCGAACTGTATCTCAAGAAAGAGAAATGCGATCTCTATTCGGATCGCATGGATTGTCTGGGACACATCATCGATGATCAAGGACTACACGCAGATGGGGACAAGATGCATCGAATAAGAAACTGGAGAGTACCCAGGAACACCAAGGACGTTCAACGGTTCCTGGGACTGGTCCAATACATCGCGCATTTCATGCCCGACGTTTCTGCATTCACGGGACCTCTCCACAACATCGAACAGAATGGCCACTTGTTCGAGTGGAGACCGATACACCAGAAATGCTTTGATTCGATAAAGGCACTAGCCTGTAAGACACCCATACTACGGCCAATCGACCCGAAGAGCGATGAAACGATCTGGGTGATCTGCGATGCGTCCAACTCGGGAGTTGGAGCGGTATACGGTCAAGGACCCGACTGGCAAACCTGCAGACCTGCGGGCTTTATGTCGAAGAAATTGACCAATGCTCAGCACTCATATCGAGTATTCGAATTTGAGCTCATCGCGATACTGGAGGCATTGCTGAAATGGGAAGACAAGCTCCTGGGACGACGGTTCACAGTGGTCACTGACCACAAGGCACTGACGTTCATGAAAGAGATCCCACGACTGAATAGTCGTCAGACTCGATGGATGGAGTTTCTACAACGATTTTCATACAAAATCGAGTACGTAGAAGGTCACCTCAACAAGGTGGCAGATTGTCTATCACGATATTTCGCTTCCGACAATTGGGACGAGATCCACCCCATCCAGGACTATGTCAACGCCGATCAACGACTTGACCCGACAGGGGCGGATCTACCGCTCACTAGGAACGACGAACTACGGATGATGCGCACACAGGAAGAGTTAAGAGTGATCCGACTCCGTGAAGGAGTCGAACCACGAACAATGGAAGCAGCGGAGATGGTGGAACCAGCAGCATTACCAGAGCACTCTGGTAACAGCGACAATACAGAAATGTCGCTGCGGGATACCCAGGGCAAAGGCCCTGAACTACCACCGGTAGTCCAAGAATTGATTCCTCTGCGGACTGAGGTCCGCAAGGGGTACAATAACGACACTATATTTCAGAAAATCCTCGCTAACCTGATCATCACAGGGGATTCACAATTGACGAGGGAATCATTCGGCTTAAAACGGACCACTATGGTCCTGTGATGTGCATACCAAAGCACATAGTTGACGGACGTCGATTATCCGAAATAATAATCGACCAAGGACATACGATCATAGGCCACATGGGACCGCGAAAAACGAATGAGTATATCAGACGTTGGTTCTGGTGGCCCATGATTGGACGAGACATTCAACGATTTTGTGATTCGTGTGGGGTCTGCCAGACAACCAAAACCGACAATCGTCCCGCCATGGGACTACTCCACAGCATGCCCATTCCCGATCGACCATGGGGGTCGATTGGGATGGACTTTGTCGGCCCATTCCCCAAATCTAACGGATTCGACTACCTGTGGGTAGTCATATGTAGATTAACGTCCATGGTGCACTTGATCCCCGTCACCACTACAATAAAGGCCAGTGAACTGGCCTGGCTATTTATCAAAGACATCGTGCGGCTACATGGACTTCCCGACTCCATTGTATCTGACCGTGACTCAAAATTCACATCACGGTTTTGGAAGGAAACCCATCGTATGATGGGTACCAAGCTACTGATGTCCACAGCTTTCCACCCACAAACGGATGGAGCATCGGAACGGGCTATCCGTTCCGTTACCCAGATACTACGAGGCATGGTTAAGTCCAACCAATCCGACTGGGTGGAGAAACTACCCATGGTGGAATTCGCGATGAACTCCACCGTCAGCGCAACAACCGGGTTCGCACCATTCGAGATCAACGGAACGATACCTCGAATGATCACTGAGTTCAAGACACAACAAGCTGCCCCAGGTGTCGGCACGTTTGTCGACACCATTCGCGACAACTTACTGACCGCTCACGATTCGATAATCGAGAGCAGAGTACTGCAAACGCATCAGGCTAATAAGCGGCGACGCCCCGAGCACCAACAGGAAGGTGCTCATAACCGGCCAATACTGAAGGCCGGTGAGAGCGCATACTTGTCAACAAAGAATCTCAGCCTCCCGAAAGGACGTGCCCATAAATTGTTACCGAAGTTCATAGGACCCTACAAGATACTAGAGGGATCGCCAGAAAGTTCCAACTATACGTTGGAACTACCGAAAGAGCTCAAAGACCGCGGAATCCATCCCAGATTCCACGTAAGTCGACTTAAACCATTCGTCCCGAATGATAATCGACTGTTTCCGCGACGAGACCCAAAGATATTCTACGACTTTGGGATGGCGGACGACACAGAATGGCTGGTGGACGACATAGTCGGCCACCAATGGGATAACGGGAAACTACAGTTCCACATCAAATGGAACATGGGGGATACGACCTGGGAGCCAAGAGAACATTGCGAGGACCTCAAGGTCCTCGACGACTACTTGGAACTCATGGGAGCGAGGTCGCCCGAGGAGTTACCACGATACGTCCACAACAAACGGACGACCGGCCCGCCT